>JASAMY010000030.1:0-76345 GCA_030248085.1 Paralinhomoeus sp. GSCO2_6
CAATGGTCAAGCGTGGCAGCACAACAGCCAGCTACGCACGCACGCACGCACGCACATACACGCACGCACGCACGCACCTGGTCGTAAAGCTTGCGCTTGTCGGCATCTGCGAGCACCTCATAGGCCTGGGAGATGAGCTTGAACTGCAACACGTATTTGAACCGTAGATCGGTACATTATTTAATTAAAAAAAACTGTTAAATTGACTACCCGCTCCCCTTCATTGGGGTTTTTGTCTGGGTGGTACTTTAGCGCCTGCTTTCTGTAGGCCTTTTTGAGTTCGTGCTCCGACGCGTCCGGCTTCACGCCCAAAATGTCGTAGTATTTGGTATCTTTCACCATTTTCCAGCCTAAGGTTGCCTAATATCGACCTATACGACTTCGAAACCAGCGGTGAGTGTGACGCGACGCAACAAAGCAATTACTATTCGATGCATGCAATGCGTGAAATGCATACGACGCGTCAAACCCAATGTCTAAACACGGGGGATTATGATGGCGTAAATGTGCAAAGAGACCGCACCGGTTTCTACTAATAATCCGTACCCACAGCTGATCTACAGCTGACCTAAATTTGTTTGTGCATTGCACAATTGTTTAGAAAATGCTTAGGCACTGGCTGTCTAATGACTTTCCGAGGCAGACATCACGCTGACGCAGGAGCAGCTCACTGGAGTTGACTCTGTCACCACTGGCGGATCCAGAAAACAATTTCGGAGGAGGGGGAGGAATTTTGCAGATTGGAGGACCCTGCTGAACTTTCTGGATGTTGGGCCATTTTGGCAGTGGTTTGGACACCTTATCGGTCCATTTTCGACGATTAACGAATAGTAAGCGGCGCCGCAGGCAAAAATTTCGCTGTTTTCGACCACCTATGTACAAGCAATTTTGTGCTGAAAGATGGGGATGCAGCGCATCGATTCCGAGATGTGCACGCGCAAGAAGACGGCATCGAGACCAGTCCGTGTTTGTCGACTCGCAAGTGCGGGTCGCAGCCGAGCACCTACGCTGGGTCCTGGAATGAGCCGCCAGCGATGCCTGTCGGCTCGCCAAGTCATGAAGAAAACATGAGCTTGCACACTAGCGGATCCAGACGGGGGGGAGAGGGGGGTCTCCCCCTCCTGTCAGCTCAGATTTAGGGGGGGAAGGAGGGGGAGAGATCAGGGGGAGAAGAAGGAAAGATGAGCGAGCACAAGGGGAAATTTTAGGTTTTCCTTGGATTAAGGCACTCAAAAGCGCAAAATTTTTGCCTGCGGCGCTGTGGTTCCGTTCCCACTCACGTTTGACTCGCAAGGGAGCTAAAAAATCCCGAAATTTTTGTCTATTCCATAGCAGTGTAGTTTATCCGGTGAAAAAAATGACCTTCTCCCCCCCCCCCCCCTCTGTCAGCAAATCCTAGATCCGCCAGTGAGCTTGCACTAGTAGAAGTGGGAGTAGGAGGGCACAGCAAGCGGTTCATTCGAGGCGAAACACCCACATTTGCAGACAGTACCATACAAAAATGAAAATTTAATTTTTCTGTAAATAATTCTGTACATTTTTCTTGAATTTACAAAAAATACATGTAATTTCTATCAATCGATTCAATCGATTGCTCAGTCAGCGGCGTTTCAGCTTGCGCGCTGCCCCCAATCAATGCGCCCTTCGCCTGTCTCTGCCAGGCCCACAGTGCTGTCTGTCACTGCCGACAAAAGGCTCGGCACGGGTTGTTAGTGGAAACTGGTGCAGTAGCTTGGTGGGGCACCTATCAAAGCATTCCCCTACTCCCCGCATTTAGACATCGGCTAAGCACGCGTCGTATGCGTTGCATGCATTGCACTCACTGCGTGCATTGAATAAGAATTACCGGAAACGCAGCTGGAACAAAACGTGGCGTGAGTACGATTAATAACGGACGTAATATGCAGCAATTCAACAGGAAGTGCAGCAGAGACCATCAACTTGCATTGCTCACATCTTATTAAAGATGTGTTTCCAGTATACCCATGCTGTGCGCGTGACATCATGCATTGCTTTTTCTAGAACATTCTCAACGTTGCTTGAATTACGGTAGTACAACAATTCAATTGCGCAAAAAGCTGCACCGTTTATTGCGGACATGTACAGAAAATAGGTACCTGTAACTGGGGGGGGGGCGCTACATGGTCATCTATTTTTCCAGCACCCACCCACACAATTTTTCTAGGGGTTTTTCACCGTATCTAAAACGACAAAAGTGAGATAATGTTGGTGTTTTTAGTGCTTTCAGTGTTTTAAGGCCAGTGTGTGTGTGTGTGCGTGCGTGTCAAAAACAGTTGTCTTTTGTTTTTCTAAGATTGCGTTTCCTGTTCTACGATTCAATACCAAAACATTCGAACACCACGAAGATCTATCGTTTGTACGCAACTACGAAAGAATCGACGACAACATCAGAACACAACACGGAACGAAGCAAAAAGTCAAAGATAGTAAAACACGCACACCACTCTGGAAATAAAAAAAAGACAACTCGCTACGGAAAGCGCAAATCTGACCGCATTGTAAAACGCCAGCAACGTAACAACAAAAAAAATTGAAGAACAAGTAACACTCAGCGGAGAGCATCACACATAACAGAAAAAGACATGCGAGTTTTTTTTTTCAAATAATGGTACAAGTACAATAACACTAAAAGATACCGTCAAAATCGATGGTATGCACCCAGACTCAAGTCTTCAGAGTGGTCCGGTCCTGAGGGGAGTGGAGCTGGGCTGGCTTACTCAATGCGCGTTTAATCGCGTATACACAATTCTATGAGGGCATACACAATTTTTCAAATTCCTTGAAAACCCTAAACTGGTAGTCAAGCTGACCCTCGGTCGATCCAGTCCCGAAAGAAGCGTTCATCAGCCTCGCTGCCGTAGTCCTCGAGTGCGTAGAAGTGGACATTGTCAGCGTGGTCCGAGCTGAGAATCATGAACTGCGAGATTTCGTCTTGAGGCAGATAGATGTCCAGTGCCATTCTGTCAAGAGGCCACTCGGCCACCTCCCACTCTATGCCGCCTCGATAACAAAAAAACGCGCCGCAGCCGTCGATCTGGCCGACTCGTAGGAACTGGAAGTCCACGGCCTCGTCGACGAAAGCCTTGAACGACTGCAGTCGAGTGAACGTGAACTGCAGTCTGCTGATGTAGAACGCCTGGAGTTTGGGGGCCAGCTTGGCCCAGCGCAGAAAGGGTGGCTTGAGGATTAGGTTCTCGTCGAGTTGGACGATTTTCAAATGCGTCAACGCCGACAGCTGCACGTGTTCCAGGTCGACCAGATCGTCAATGCTCGACACCGACTCGGCGTCGCCCAGCTCCAGACGCCTCAGCATCGCAAAGGGGGCGAACACGCCGGCCAGAGGACTGGGAAGCGAGTTGGCGAGCCCCAGCAATCCGATTCTCAGCTCGACGAAGCTCTGGCCCAAGTGGAAGAGCTTGAGGTTGTTGGTTCGGGAGGACCAGCCCTTGGGATGGAGCGTTATCGACTTGAGCGTCGGCAGAGCCAGGATCTGGTTGATGGAGCCGAGCTGTAGGAAAGGCAGGACGCTGTGGTTGGCATAGCAGGAGAAGTGGAACTGTGCGAGCGTGAGCCTGCAGTGCAATTTTAGCTTTTATAAGCAAAAAGTTCGAAAATCTCTGCCAACCTGCTGGTGCAGAGCTCGACCAGTCGGTCTACGAGCGTCTGCATCAACGTGACGCAATGGCTCAGCTCGTACTGGCCGTCCTGCTCCGTGAACCTGCAGCCCAGCGTCACGGAGAGCACTGTCAACAGCCCGCTTTCGCACTCGAGCAGGAAACGCTCGACTTTCGTCTCGAGCTTCTCGCGCCAGGCGCCGCCGCCCCAGCTCTCGCAGCAGCTGCAGCAGCGGAACCGAGAGACAACGCCGGCCGCGTTCGCCAATTCAAAGTCCCAAATGCCCGTGGCACAGGCGCCATTCTCACTACTGAAGGGGTTGTGGATTTTTCGCTTTTTAAAATATAATCAAAGTTTGTTTATGAACAAGTTGAAGTGAACAGTGTATTTTACTCAGCAAATCGACCACCCCTTGCCCGCCGGTCAGGTCCACCTTGATGCTGGCGCGATAAGGACGGCTCCACGCTCTTCGTGAGTCGAAAAAGCTGCAGAATTTTCGGTTTACTAGGCGGCAATTGGCGATTTCTTGAAAATTCAGATGATTTGACTCGGTCAATATGACTCTGAGCGCTGTAAGCGGCAGCTCGCCAAACGTGGACGCAGACTTGCTCATCTTTTTTTCGGAAATATCTTACTTCTTTACAGATAATTTGTTGATCGAATCGAAGCCGAGTTGTTGTTAACGTACCGTACAAAGAATATAATTACGCTTAATTTTGGTTGTGGAAATTTCGGTGCGTTAACACTTCACTACTGGAAATCAACACTTCACTATTGCATTACAATTCAGATCAAACAAGACGTAGTTCGCGTCGGCCGTGTCGACGACAGCGCCTTCGTCGGTTCCCGCACCCTGGACCTGGGACCAAGCTGGGCCACACCAGCCCCAGTGACCAACGTCCCACCGGCGGGCAGTCCCCCCCAGCGGGCTCAGATGGTGCGCCCACTACGGCTACCTGCGACCTACGGCGGAGTCGGAAGGAGAGCGGCGAATGGGACAGCTTCTGGCTGGCGGTGGGTCGGCAGAGACTCTGGGAGGGCTGTGCCGGGATTGCTCGGCCCGATGCGCCTCGAGCGATGATAAGGGCAACATGGGCCCGGTGCTTCCCTTTAATGCCTGGGAGAAAGCAACTGCCAGACGAGCGCAGCCGCCAGTCGCGACTGTCCGCCACAAGAAGGTCCGACGACGCCGCAAGGGAGCAGGGCGGCTGGGCGCCCCGGACGAGCACTGCGATCATTTGCGATCACCACTGCCTGCTCCCTTCGGGGCAATTAACAACAACAACGACAGCGCCATGATAGTAACACGTTGCGCACTGTTCTGGGCTGCTGGAAGCAGTCCCAACTCGAGCGAGCGACAGCACTTGGCGTTGGCGCACGCATAGGCTTCTCGAACTTGTCTCTCCAGTTCATGCTTCTAGAATAGCAAACCCCGCCATTTCCTGGCCCCGAGGTCAGGATGAGAAAGGAGGAGGGTTGGGGTGGGTCCAGGCCCGTTCCCATATTACAGATGGTCCCACCTGGCAACAGCCCCGCAACACCCTTGGGCGTCGTTTGAAATTGCGGTAACGCCAACACAACCAGCGTGACGTAATGACCAGCTTTCGGGGCAGGACCCAATCGTGCCCGGGTGCTGCTCGATTACTGTGACCAACTCCCCACTAGCTTGCCGCTTGACCGCTCGCGGTACGACCTCGGCCGCGAGGAAGGGAGGTCCTCGCCACGACACCGGTCGTCATCAACAGGCGCGGATGCCTCTCCCCCAGCCATCCCGCAAGGTCTAGACAGAGCGAGGCCGAGGAAGCAGTCGCCGCCGCTTCTTACCGGTTCAACAACAACACTCAGACTAAATCAACAATCAAATATGCTGAGTAGGTAGCTACAATGAAATGTAAAATGTAAAAGAAAGTATGGGAAGGCGCGTAAAACAGAACGGAATGAAATTTGCGATGGTTTGCGCATCGGCGAAAATTCGGCGAAATTTTCCGCGTAGTGAAGTGCAAATATGCGGAAATTTCGGTTCCGTGCCGATACGCCAAAGCGGATACGCCAAATGTGCCGATACGCCAAGGATGCGCCAAGGATACGCCAAAGTTTGAGTTTGTCGTCTGCTGGCAAGCATGCATTCGCTATAAGACCCCAATAATTTGAATTCGACTACGATTAGACATGCCTAATAATAGCGATGTAATAACGACAAAGGAGTCAGTAACAATACAAAACTTTAGAATTGTTTCCTTGAAAGAGAGGTGAAAGTAGCTGCAAAAGTTCAGCGGAAAAGTTGGTCAGATCAGATGTACCGAACCGATCTGTTCTACAAAACAGCGCCAACAAGAGCCAACAAACTCGACAACGTGTACAACGCGTACGCTGCAACAAGGCCAACGCACAGTAAACAAACACACGCCAGAAACAACCGTACAAAGCGAGAGGGCTGGGAGTTGGCGGTAGTAGGCTAGCACGGAGCCCCATCCCACTGTTATTCATGCAAGGGATCGATCAATCAAAGAGGCTAGTGAAAACGGGAGGGGACGGGGGAGGAGTACTAATTCCAGTGAGGCAAACGTGACACCCCTCCCACTTCCAGCGTCCCAAGATGAAGCCTCGAGCCTGAAGCGCAAGATGAAACCGGCGGCGGTGGTAGTAGCTGGCTGGCTGACTCGCAGCTGTACGGCTGCTGCCACCGCCACCAGGTTCTGCGTTTTTTCATGTGGTCGACTTGGGTCAATCGGCCGGCAGCAACCATACACGTAACTGGGGGGGGGGGGGGGGGGGGGGGGGGGGGTTGCCCGCCCCCCAGCCAGAATTTTACCCCTACCCAGCCCCCCCCCAGACCCCCCCCCCCCCAGAATTTTCCTGTAGTTTTCCAACTTGCCAACAATTGTACAAAGTAGTGTACTTTTTGCCTTTCTCAGTGTATTTTGGCCTTAAAACAGCTAAATAACGCTATTTATAGCCTATTTTAAGGCATTTTTGACCTATTTTTGACTGAAAAGTGCCTATATAGACACTATTTTGGAACATTTTTTTCCCTTCTGGGACCCCCTCCCTCTTCAAATCTGAGTACCCCCCCCCCACGCCCCCCCCCCCCAGAAGTCTCTCAGACCCCCCCCCACTTCAAAAACCCGGTTACATGTATGGCAGCAACTGTCCGGGTCTTTGACGTGACGGGATACGGACGCGATTCTTGCAGCTGCTGATCGAAAAGTGTGCGCCCCGTCGCGCGGTCGCAAGCTACCGTAAATCCTCCAATAGTGCCCCCGGGGCACTATTTTTTCAACCTCTCCTTACCCGGGGGCACTATTGGAGGGGGGGGGGCACTATTGGAGGGGGGGCTTCTATTATTTCAACCTAAAAATTTTGAATGGTAATGCTAGTTTTGCTGTCAAAATTGCCGATTTTTCGGTGATTTTGATCACTTTTGCCACATTTAATGGTTGATTTACCGCTAATAGTTGCTGAAACGTACTATTATTGGTTAGTAGTAGTGTGTATACACGATATAAATGTACCTACCACTATATTTTTGCCCATAAAAGGCACATGGCACAACATACCCCTTACCCCCGGGGGCACTATTGGAGGGGGGGCTCTATTATTTCAACCTTGCCGTACCCGGGGGCACTATTGGAGGGGGGGGGGCACTATTGGAGGGGGGGGGGGCTGTATTGGAGGATTTACGGTATCCAGAATACTCTGCACGTCGTCTCGCTCCCAAAGTTCGGGGCGGTATACGCGCTGGCTTTTTCGCTTCATTTTCTAATAGCTACTAATCAATTCTTGCATTGTAAAACGACTATCAAATTAACAGAACAAAGCGATTCCGAGCCAACAAAAAACAGCTGTATGTAAATTTGCAAATTGTACCGTACCCTTTGTAACACTTGTAACTAGAGATGGTTTCAATTTCGAAAATAATTTTTTTTTTATTAAAAAAAATTTTTTTTATTAATAAAAAAAATGGGACCTTTCTTTTTTTAATAAAAAAAATTTTTATTAATAAAAAAAAAGTGAAATTTTTCTGTTTTTCTCACTATATTTTACGTTTTCCCTTTAGTTTTTCACCAGTTTTGCGTCTTCTCTTCAAGATTGTGCCTGATACAGTGGTAAATTTGGCCCTTTGGTGCATTTATGCATTGAATATGGACATAGGTACATGCCACCACGTTCCCTGTGTGGTATACATGTTGTACATTGTACATACAATTGTACAATGTAGTGCGCCTGTGCATGTAAAACGAGCTATTCATGTATTTGTATGGTCATTTATGCGTTTAAGCATAGAATATGGACATAGGTACATGCCACCACGTTCCCTGTGTTGTATATATGTTGTACATTGTACATACCATTGTACATTGTTGGGTACCTGTGGGTGTAAAGCAAGCTATTTATGTATTTGTATGGCCATTTAATGCTTTTGTAGATCACAATAGCTCTGAAACACCCTCTACAAGGTATATTTACACTAATATATGGCACCTTACATCGCCTGAACCCTCCTTTAATTTAGAAAAGAATTTTTTTTTTTTTAATTAAAAAAAAATTTTTTTTTTTAATAAAAAAAAAACGGCCGATTTTTTTTTCAAAAACCATCTCTACTTGTAACACTTGTAACACTTGTAACACCTTTGGCGTATCGGCCCGACGCGGAAATTTCCTTCTTGAGCAGCCCAAAGAGAAGGATGCCCTGATTCTCTTTGGGCTATCACTTCACATGGTGTCAGTTAAATGCAGCACACGTTAAATGCAGCACACGTTAATTGCAGCACACGTTAAAAAGCAGCACACGTTAAAAGCAGCACACGTTAAAAGCAGCACACGTTGAAACTTCTCATTGCATAAGACCACCTACTTTCCATACCTGTAACCCGGGTCTGGAAGAGTGGGGGGAGTAAATGGCCAAATTCTGGGGGGGAGGGTTGGGGGGGAGTCGGAAAAATTCTGCGGGGCCCCCCACCCCCCCCCCCGGTCCAGGGAAGTACCGTCTACTCTATGAGGACGACATTCCCCTGGTATGTCAATTATCAGTCCCGTTGTATTTAGCACATTGCTGTGCACACAAGTAACCCTGATGCACTTTCGTTCCCCAAAATTCAAGCTAAACAGCAAGCAACAAGTATCGGCGACGCTATTGCTGCACATCACCGAGATCCAACAAATTGTGGCTCATGTTCTCCGCCTGGTGCCTGACGTACGGGACGACGTCATCGTGATTGATGGGCTGCCGACGCAGCTCCAAGTCGTCCAGCGTGTCGCTGAAGCGCTGTCGCGCGCGTGCGAGAGCGGTTTCCGAGTCCCTGTATTCGGGGCGGCGCAGTGCCGGCTGTCGCACTTGACCGAGTAGCTGCTGGGCGGCCTGCGAGCTCTCCACAAACAGCTGCTGCACGCGAGTGAGGAATTCGGCCAAAGGAGGGTGCTGGACGCCCTCGAAAATCGTTCCGAGCCGGCTGTGAAAGCCTGCAAATAAATGGAACATGTTTCCACACCGTGCGACCATTCAGTGTGCGGAAAACCTTCGGCGTGGTTAGTGGTCCTTGGGCCGTCGTTCTCCCATTGATTCCAGTCGCCGAGGCGCCGCAGCCAGAAGTCGAAATAGTCGACAAACTGCTGGACGAGCGCATTCGTTGCGCCGTCGTTGTAAACAGGAACGTCCTAACAGGAGAACGACGTTTACCCTACGTAGTTGTAGTGTTGTGCGCTCCCGCTCGCCTGCTGCAGAGTGAATTGGAGAAAGGCGTCCTGGACGTCCGGGGGGAGCATGGAAGAGCCGACTAAGTCCCGCACAAACGTGCGGAACTCGAGAGACTGGCGGTACGCGTTCTTCAATCCTAGCCGGCCGACTTTGTCGAGCACAGCCTACAACCATAGCAATTAACACTGGCGAGAGTTTGCGCGTCGCTTGGCTGCTACCTTGACAAAGTGAAACAGGCAGGTGCTGACTCTTTCGGTCTCGGGGAAGGCTGCCAGGCAGGCCGCAATAGCGGCCTCTTCATTGTCGAAGTGCCACACCTGGCGCATAGTTGCCACTGCCCAATATGTTGGAGGGGGTTGCCGGGGGGGGGGGGGGGGGGGGTTACCAGACGTGAAAAAGCACCGTTAAAAATCAGAGGAAAGTTTCATTATTTTTCTCTTTTATTATTGAAAACGCACGTAGCGTCCCCCCCCCCAGCCCCCACTCCAATTTTTGTAAATCCCGGCAACTATGCACCTTGGGGCATCCAATGTCGCCGAATTCGTCGATCATGCACTGCCGAACGGCGGTAAATAGCGCGTCATAAGCGGGCCGGCCCTTGGACGGCATCAGCGCGATGATCGCAGCCACAGACTCACTCCGATCCGGAAGTTCCTGTCTAATGGCGTGCAGCGTATAGACCTGAAGAATAACACACACGAGAAAATGGGACAAATGTTCTGGAACTGTCGGAAAGTTTGTGCAAGGACCTGCGTGAAAGGGCTAGGGTTCCACTTAAAGTTGCCATCGCCGCACACATGCTTGCTGTCACGCAAAATAGCAAGCGTGGCAACGTCCCCAAGCAACAAAAACGGCGGCACGTTCCGGTCTTGCTGCAGTCCGAGCACGAAGTTGTTAGGGCCTTCTCCGAATTGAGGAGGACGGGGAAGAGCAGCCAGCTAAAGCAGAAGCAGAAGCAAAAGCATATGTCGACCTCGGCAAAGCCAGCCACAAGGAGCCACAGCAAGCCATGCACACCCGTGTAAAAGAAAGACAGTAGCCCACCATGAACTGTTCGGGGATGTCGTACGGGTCCACGGCTGCAGGCATGGCCTTGCGTCTGTGGTAGGCGTACGACATCCGAGCAGTCTTGGGCGTTGGGTAGCATGTGAGAGTTGAGTGCACCTGCGCCGCGTCCTCTCCATGTCTGGCGTTAATCAACGCCAGCGCCTGCTCGTGGGCCCGCTTAGGCCTGACCGCGTTCTGCTCCACTGACGAGTTCACCTCCCTGGATTCATCAGAGGTTTTTCATGAGCTTTGTCCACCGACCTGAGTCAGGACATCAGGTCCTCACCTATACACTTGACGCGCTCTGACGACGGCCACGTTCGCTCTCGCGTAATTCTCCTCCACGCAAATGTGTGGCATTTGCGGATGCTCTGGATCAGCCACCCATCTGCTTCGCGAGATCCGAACGGTGCTTACGGTCGGCCTTTCTCTGCCTGAGTTGTGAGAACCGATACAAAAAAATAATATATATGGAGATAAGCAGGCAAGATAGCACCAGCTCCTTTCGCGCGTCTAGCAATGGATTGGCAGTGCTGACAGCGGAGCGTGAGCGATTCTCCATCGTTGCTGACCCTGGTGATCGTAAACACAAACGTGTGATTCGGATTGTCGGTGCTCGTGAACAATGCGACCCGTCCGCCCATCTGAGAGCGGCCGAACACCGCCTCGGTTCCGGCCATTATCGATTTTTGCTCAACAACCAAGAAATTCAAACGTTTAGTGTGCAAAGTTTTGAATTGCGCGTGTGCTGCATTTAACGTGTGCTGCATTTAAGCGTAACCACTTCACATTTGGTTTGGACTGTATAAATTTCTTGGTTAGTACAGTTGTGGGGCGTTTATTACGCATTATCGTACTGTGCTGCAAAACGGCCCAGTGCCACAGACGCGTGGGTGCACAAGTCCGGTCACATCAGTGGGGATCCAAAAACTTTAGGGTAGCCCACAAAATCTCACTGCGATTCTTGGTCCAAACTGTGGTGTGAAAACGCAATCCTTTTCTTTTTGCCTATCTATTTTTAAGGGGAGTTGCCTTCATTGCACCAATCGAATTTCAAACGTTTTCTTCTGTAACATGACGGAACAGACGAAACCTCCCTTTGTGCGGACGAAATACACCCTACCCTGGCTCTTTTGTGATGCTTGCCTCGTTGAGGTGTCGGTACTGTAGGTTTAGTAGTACCTACTTTCTTGGATACAGTGAAGCGCATTCCCACGCAGAGGGTAGGCTAGGCGTCATACCTGAAATGTGTCTGAGCGCTGTCCACACACACACACACACACACACACACACACACACACACACACACACACACACACACACACAGACGCACGCACGCACACACACACGCACACACACACACAGACGCACGCACACACACACACACAGACGCACGCACACACACACACACACACACACACAGACACACACACACACACACACACACACACACACACACACACACACACACACACACACACACACACACACACCAGTGGCGTAGCCAAGGGGGGGGGGGACGGGGGAAGCATCCCCCCCCCCCCCGAAATTCTCCGAAGCAAAAATTTTTTTAACTTGGTACCCTCTGTTGCAAAAGTGCCAATCTTGGGCATTTTTCTCAATTTCAATGCAAATAATGATGAAAACGATACTAAAGAGCCAAATTTTCGCCTGCGGCGCATTGTTTTGCATTAAAAACCGTGAAAATTCGTTACCCTACTCTAACAAATTTGCCTGCGGCGCTGTTTTGAGCACGGAAATCGACCGTTTTGACAACATTGCTAACGTTTTGGTGTGAATGTAGTCAGACAAACGAGCGCAAAGCGTGTAAGCAGATTGGATGAGAGAGTGTCTAAAGCTTCCCCAGCCGAAATGGCACAATGTCCAAAAAATTCGACAGGGTCCCCCCTGTTGCAAAATTGAGAATTTGGCCGAAATTGGACTCCCCCCCCCCCCCGCCGAAATCAAGTCCTGGCTACGCCACAGACACA
This sequence comes from Paralinhomoeus sp. GSCO2_6, assembly GCA_030248085.1. NCBI lineage: Eukaryota > Metazoa > Nematoda > Chromadorea > Monhysterida > Linhomoeidae > Paralinhomoeus > Paralinhomoeus sp. GSCO2_6. The sequence continues at coordinate 12,370 of JASAMY010000030.1, forward strand.
CAACACACACACACACACACACACACACACACACACACACACACACACACACACACACACACACACACACACACACACACACACACACACACACACACACACACACACACACACACACACACACACACACACACACACACACACACACACACACACACACACACACACGTCACGCGTCTAGGCCTATTCTGCCGTGTTTCACACAATGACATAGACAGAAGAATTTCTTGGTTTTAGCACTTACTTTGGCTCAGGCGCAGTACTTGCTTGGGCTTGTTTGGGCCAACACAACACAACGCAACCGGTTACGCTTAAATGCAGCACACGTTAAATGCAGCACACGCGCAATTCAAAACTTTGCACACTAAACGTTTGAATTTCTTGGTTGTTGAGCAAAAATCGATAATGGCCGGAACCGAGGCGGTGTTCGGCCGCTCTCAGATGGGCGGACGGGTCGCATTGTTCACGAGCACCGACAATCCGAATCACACGTTTGTGTTTACGATCACCAGGGTCAGCAACGATGGAGAATCGCTCACGCTCCGCTGTCAGCACTGCCAATCCATTGCTAGACGCGCGAAAGGAGCTGGTGCTATCTTGCCTGCTTATCTCCATATATATTATTTTTTTGTATCGGTTCTCACAACTCAGGCAGAGAAAGGCCGACCGTAAGCACCGTTCGGATCTCGCGAAGCAGATGGGTGGCTGATCCAGAGCATCCGCAAATGCCACACATTTGCGTGGAGGAGAATTACGCGAGAGCGAACGTGGCCGTCGTCAGAGCGCGTCAAGTGTATAGGTGAGGACCTGATGTCCTGACTCAGGTCGGTGGACAAAGCTCATGAAAAACCTCTGATGAATCCAGGGAGGTGAACTCGTCAGTGGAGCAGAACGCGGTCAGGCCTAAGCGGGCCCACGAGCAGGCGCTGGCGTTGATTAACGCCAGACATGGAGAGGACGCGGCGCAGGTGCACTCAACTCTCACATGCTACCCAACGCCCAAGACTGCTCGGATGTCGTACGCCTACCACAGACGCAAGGCCATGCCTGCAGCCGTGGACCCGTACGACATCCCCGAACAGTTCATGGTGGGCTACTGTCTTTCTTTTACACGGGTGTGCATGGCTTGCTGTGGCTCCTTGTGGCTGGCTTTGCCGAGGTCGACATATGCTTTTGCTTCTGCTTCTGCTTTAGCTGGCTGCTCTTCCCCGTCCTCCTCAATTCGGAGAAGGCCCTAACAACTTCGTGCTCGGACTGCAGCAAGACCGGAACGTGCCGCCGTTTTTGTTGCTTGGGGACGTTGCCACGCTTGCTATTTTGCGTGACAGCAAGCATGTGTGCGGCGATGGCAACTTTAAGTGGAACCCTAGCCCTTTCACGCAGGTCCTTGCACAAACTTTCCGACAGTTCCAGAACATTTGTCCCATTTTCTCGTGTGTGTTATTCTTCAGGTCTATACGCTGCACGCCATTAGACAGGAACTTCCGGATCGGAGTGAGTCTGTGGCTGCGATCATCGCGCTGATGCCGTCCAAGGGCCGGCCCGCTTATGACGCGCTATTTACCGCCGTTCGGCAGTGCATGATCGACGAATTCGGCGACATTGGATGCCCCAAGGTGCATAGTTGCCGGGATTTACAAAAATTGGAGTGGGGGCTGGGGGGGGGGACGCTACGTGCGTTTTCAATAATAAAAGAGAAAAATAATGAAACTTTCCTCTGATTTTTAACGGTGCTTTTTCACGTCTGGTAACCACCCCCCCCCCCCCGGCAACCCCCTCCAACATATTGGGCAGTGGCAACTATGCGCCAGGTGTGGCACTTCGACAATGAAGAGGCCGCTATTGCGGCCTGCCTGGCAGCCTTCCCCGAGACCGAAAGAGTCAGCACCTGCCTGTTTCACTTTGTCAAGGTAGCAGCCAAGCGACGCGCAAACTCTCGCCAGTGTTAATTGCTATGGTTGTAGGCTGTGCTCGACAAAGTCGGCCGGCTAGGATTGAAGAACGCGTACCGCCAGTCTCTCGAGTTCCGCACGTTTGTGCGGGACTTAGTCGGCTCTTCCATGCTCCCCCCGGACGTCCAGGACGCCTTTCTCCAATTCACTCTGCAGCAGGCGAGCGGGAGCGCACAACACTACAACTACGTAGGGTAAACGTCGTTCTCCTGTTAGGACGTTCCTGTTTACAACGACGGCGCAACGAATGCGCTCGTCCAGCAGTTTGTCGACTATTTCGACTTCTGGCTGCGGCGCCTCGGCGACTGGAATCAATGGGAGAACGACGGCCCAAGGACCACTAACCACGCCGAAGGTTTTCCGCACACTGAATGGTCGCACGGTGTGGAAACATGTTCCATTTATTTGCAGGCTTTCACAGCCGGCTCGGAACGATTTTCGAGGGCGTCCAGCACCCTCCTTTGGCCGAATTCCTCACTCGCGTGCAGCAGCTGTTTGTGGAGAGCTCGCAGGCCGCCCAGCAGCTACTCGGTCAAGTGCGACAGCCGGCACTGCGCCGCCCCGAATACAGGGACTCGGAAACCGCTCTCGCACGCGCGCGACAGCGCTTCAGCGACACGCTGGACGACTTGGAGCTGCGTCGGCAGCCCATCAATCACGATGACGTCGTCCCGTACGTCAGGCACCAGGCGGAGAACATGAGCCACAATTTGTTGGATCTCGGTGATGTGCAGCAATAGCGTCGCCGATACTTGTTGCTTGCTGTTTAGCTTGAATTTTGGGGAACGAAAGTGCATCAGGGTTACTTGTGTGCACAGCAATGTGCTAAATACAACGGGACTGATAATTGACATACCAGGGGAATGTCGTCCTCATAGAGTAGAAGGTACTTACCTGTAACTGGGGGGGGGGGGTTGGGGGCCCCGCAGAATTTTTCCGACTCCCCCCCAACCCTCCCCCCCAGAATTTGGCCATTTACTCCCCCCACTCTTCCAGACCCGGGTTACAGGTATGGAAAGTAGGTGGTCTTATGCAATGAGAAGTTTCAACGTGTGCTGCTTTTAACGTGTGCTGCTTTTAACGTGTGCTGCTTTTTAACGTGTGCTGCAATTAACGTGTGCTGCATTTAACGTGTGCTGCATTTAACTGACACCAACGCGACCTTGGGCAACATCTGACCCCTTTAGGGAGATGCCTAACGTGTTGGAGCGTTGGATCTACGCATAATTGTTTTTCGTATTATTCATTGGGATTAAAGAAGAAAATAGGGGAAAATAGAGTGCAACATGAGTCAGTCGTCTAGCGTGCAGGGGCGCGCTAACGCCTCCTCGAAACCCTACCAATTCAAACTGGTTTTGCTGGGAGAATCTGCAGTCGGTAAGGCGGCATATTATGAAGTACTTTTTCGACAAAACCTGCGCATGCATAATCCTTTCGACCCTTCCTTACGTTCGACAGATTCGTTGTCCAGTTATCCTACCCAATCACTTATCTCTTGCTATCATCATACCCTATTGCACAATGCATAAATTCATAAAACACGCCAAGAATCACTTGAAAAACAGGCAAGTCGTCATTGGTTCTGCGCTTTGCCAAGGGCCAATTCCATGAGTACCAAGAATCGACCATCGGCGCCGCCTACCTGACGCAGACCATTCGACTGGACGAGGCCACCATCAAATTTGAGATCTGGGACACGGCCGGACAGGAGAGGTTGGGAATATGACACAGACACAGGCAATTATTATCTACTCATGGAACTGCTAAGAAATGTTGGACAAATCTGCGAGCATAGACGTGTCCATGCCCGCTGGCGGAGCCTACGTATTTCGAAAGTGTCAGTGTTATCAAGCCAGCCTTCATTTTCCCGAACCGCACTGACTCAAGCCAAGCCAAAGCCATGTCTCGTAAAAATGTTTAGCGCATACACCACGACTATTATAAACGATTGAAGGCGGCGACCATACATGTAACTGGGGGGGGGACCCACCCCAGCCAGAATTTTACCCCTACCCAGACCCCCCCCCCAGAATTTTCCTGAAGTTTTCCAACTTGTCTACAATTGTACAAAGTAGTGTATTTTTTGTCTTTTTCAGTGTTTTTTGACCCTAAAACAGAAATAACGCTATTTATAGCCTATTTTAACCTATTTTTGACCAAAAAGTGCCTATTTAGACGCTATTTAGGTACACTTTTTGACCCTCTGACACCCCCCTCCCTCTTCAAATCTGCTTACCCCCCGCCCACACCTCCCCCAGAATGTTCTCAGACCCTCCCCCCCCCTCTTCAAAAACCGGGTTACATGTATGGCGGCGAGTTGCTTGCAGATCAGAGGTGTAACTGGCCATCGAAGCTGGGGGGGGGGGTGAATCTGGGATTTTTCAAAAGTCGCTGGGGGTGACCTGCACGGCCAAATTTGATACAACTTCTCTTTTTCCAGCCTCAATAATGGCCTAGAAAATGCTTCGTGTATGCTGAAAACACAGCGCCGCAGACAAAAATTTGGTGATTTTTTTGGCCGAAAACGCGCCCAAAAGACTCCGAAATGGTCTGTAGGTGCGTAAAATACAGCGCCGCAGGCGAAATTTTTGACATTTGGACAATAAATGCTGCTCACAGGCCTGAAAAACACCTTGGTAAGTATGAGAAACAATTCAGCCATAGGGGTAACCTGCAGTCAGTGCAGGATTGACTAAAGCTGGGGGGGTGATCCTACTTTTCGTGCAGGATTGACCAAAGCTGGGGGGGTGACCCCTACCTACACCCTACCCAGTTACACCTATGTTGCAGATACCACAGCTTGGCGCCCATGTACTACCGCGGGGCTCAGGCGGCCATCGTCGTTTACGACATCACCAACCAGGTTGGATCCGTTACCGTCGCATCCCGTACCTGTAACTGGGGGGGGGGGGGGGTGGGGGCCCCGCCGAATTTTTTCAACCGCCCCCAACCCTCACCCCCCCCCCAGAATTTTCCCAAAATGTTGGTGTATTTCAGTGCTTTTCAGTGATATATGATCATAAAACAGCTAAATAACACTGTTTAGACCCTATTTATACCCGTTTTGACCAAAAAATGGACAGCTACCCCCCACTTTTTGCTCCAGACACCCACCCACACTTTTTGCTCCAGACACTCACCCCCCCCCCCCAGAATTCGGCCATTTACTCCCCCCCCCCACCATACGTGGGCTCAGGGGGGGGGGGTAGACATACGTGCCAATGGGGGGGTATAGGGGGTATACCCCTCCCCTGTAAGACCCTATCCCGAAAGACTTTCGGGATTACCCTCCCCCTGGGCTACCTAATCCCGAAACCAAATCGGGATTTTCGGGATACCCCTCTCCATCTCTATAGACAATTATAGTCTGTTCAAAAAAAAATGGCACTGGCTGTTTTTTTGGCGATTTTATGTTATGCAGCGAAGATTTGTTAAGAAGATGATACATCAGTTGCTAGAGGAGCCGGAGTGGCGTACTGGTGATGTTAAAAATCTTAAATCGGAAAACATGCATCCCACAACTTGAGACAACACCAAAATTTCGACTTTTTATCCAGTGAACGGATTTTCTTGAAAGGTTTTTGGCAAATTTGGCTGTACAGGTCACCCCCATCGACTTTTGAAAATCCGAGATTTAAACGCACCCCCCCCCCCCCCAGCTTTGATGGTCCGTTACACCTATGGGTCCTAACTTGAAGTGTGGGGGGTGGGGGGTAGAGCTGCAAACCGACCAAATGTTCGGTATTTTCGGTATTGGTATATACCGAAATTACGAATGGTCGGTATTTTTTGGTACGGTATATACCGCATCTGATAATTTCGGTATTGTCGGTATTCGGTTCGGTATTCGGTATTTAGAAATAAGCGTGCGCGATTGAGCGAACTATGGTACCATCTTGCTCTTCGCTTTCTTCCTTGGTCTCCTAGACCTCCTGGGTACTTGAGGAAGGCCTTGCAGAATACTAGAGCAGCTGCTCAGCTTTGGTAGCATTGAATGACTTGCAGGGATCAGTGTAGATCAGGTCAGGCGCGTGAATGGAAAATCGGCCCTCCCTCCCTCGACACACATAGTAGTACTAGTGGCCTCGGATACAGCTCGGCATTGTATCTACAATGTGCCTGTACCTGTACATGTACATCCCAACTCTTGTGAACCAAGGTTGACAGAATTAGGAAGTAGTGTCGACTGGTCTGTACTGTTAAGGAACAACTGGCATGTAGCCAAAGAATCTGAACGCTTTGTTGAGAGCAGCCACTGACCCTGGTGTTTCCACTGCCTCAGCATTGCTTTCCGGCCACGGCAAAGTCCCAAACAGAAGTTGACGTCAATAGCCATGTCTGACGTCCGTTTCTTCCCAATTTTTGGCACCAATCGCGTGCTATGAACCACTGGAATGGCGCTTTGTCAAGCCGAAAATCCCCAAAATACCGAATACCGAATACCGAAAAATTTGCGTCGGTATTTTCGGTTTCGGTATATACCGAAATTTAGAAATATCGGTATTTTCGGTATCGGTATATACCGAAACCGACCATTTTGTTGGGTATATACCGAAATTTCGGTATATACCGATTTCGGTTTGCAGCTCTAGTGGGGGGGGGGGGTAGGCTACCCCAGGTAGCGGAATGAATACTGAAGGCTAGGGTTTCATGCTGTGTGTGTCTTGACGCAAAGATAACAATGGATATTCACTAATTCTGCCCTCCCTCTCCTTCTGCGAAATAATATTTGCCTCCCCCATCGAACACACACCTACCCCGCCAATCACGCTCTACTGACCCCCCCCCCCCCCCCCACCACAGAGCTTAAAAAACCGGGGGTAACAACAAACAGACATATCGTTCCCCTCTTTCTCAGCTCCACCCCCCCCCCCCTAATACCGGATATACATCCACCCACGGCAATGGCTATAGTAATTATTGCCTGGCAGGAGTCTTTCGCGAAGGCGAAGAACTGGGTGCGCGAGCTGCAGCGTCAGGCCGCGGCCGATATCGTCATCGCACTCGCCGCCAACAAGGTCGACCTTGCCAACCAGCGACTGGTCGACTTCGAGGTCGGCACGCACGCACGCACGCACGCACGTACCGGCACGCACGCATGCACGCGCGCACGCACGCACGCGCAGACGCGTTGCAGGAGGGCCAGTCGTATGCGGAGGAGAACGCGCTGCTGTTCCTCGAGACGTCCGCCAAGACCTCACAGAACGTCCAAGAATTATTCACCGCTATTGGTGAATATTCCCGTCTAGAGCTCGGGGGGGGGGCAGGGCCAGGCAGCCCCCCCTCCCGATTGAAGTGCTGCGCTGTAACTGTGTTACTTTCCGTGACCCCCCGGCACTTTTTCCACCTCCCCATGTGCAATTCCATGGGGGCATCATGAGCCTCCACGCGTGCCTGTGCGTGCGTGCGTATTCGTGTTTTATGCAAATTTTAAATTTTAGCCAGAAAACTGCCCAGAACCCCTGAAGGCGCCGGCGGCGGACCCTCGGGCAGGGGAAGGCAAGGCGTTCAGGTTGGTTTATTTTTCTCCAAGTATCTTTAGATTTTATTTCCATCATTACCTGTCTCTCCCCCACTGTGCCATCTGCCCCCTCCCCCCCCCATGAGACTGGGGGGGGGAGTACCTCCAGAATTTTCTAAAGGACCTTCAACCTGTCTAAAACGATAAAAGTGAGGAAATGTTGGTGTTTTCAGTGTTATGACCAGAAACAAATTTCGTAACACTAGACCCTACTCCAGGCACCTACCCCCCCCCCTCGGCCAGTAGTTTACAGGTATGCCATCTGCAGGGTTGCACAATTTAAAAAAAAAAGTTTTTTTTTAAAAAAAAAAAAATTTTTTTTAAAAAAAAAAGGTGGATTTTTTTTTTAAATTAAAAAAAAAATTTCTCTGTTTTTGGGTAAAATTTAGCTTTTGAGTGGCAAAAAGGCGTTTAAATGGTGTTTAGATGGTACAATTAGTAGTTATTCATGCATAAACTTGCTTATTAGCACCAAAACCAAGCTCTTTTTGGGGTTCCCAACTGGTTCCCAACATAGTGCGATACCGTACACGACCATTTAGAGGCAGCGGCTTTGTCACCATTTGACTAAAACGATGCTAAATACGCTTCTAAAGGCTTTAGGGAAGCACTAGTACTTGTGTTTGACACTCTAATAGGCTAAAAGTATCTTATAGTACAGGTATTTGGCGCCAATGATGGCTCCTAAGTCAATTTAAAAAAAAAACTTGAAATTTTTTTTTATGCAACCCTGGCCGTCTGCTCATCGATGTTCTATCGAATACCGTATCCGAATTTGCATATGCAAATTTTTAGGTGGATTCGACCGAGCCTGCGGGCACGCCAGTCGGAGGCGGCTGTTGCAAGTGATTTCTGGACAAAAAGCGAATTTCTACATTTCTCTGCAAGAAAAAAAAACAACTGAAAAATTGTTTGATCGAAAATCCGCGTGCGTGCGTGCACGCCTCTCTCTCCTATGTATGGGTCGCGAGTGCGCGTGTTTAGCCACTGCTGTACAAGACGCACAACGCTTGCGTGCAGCAGAGCAGTGGCTGCTTGTGGGTACCGGGGTTGCATAAAGTATTTATTTCACTTAATTAAAAGTGAAAATAACGTGGGAATTGTGCAACTCACGGCGTTACTCGCCCAGTTTTGTGCGCCATCGTATTCAGTGTCCTTGTGGGGAGAAAGCGCAACGAATTTGTGTTATCGGCGCACCCATGCACGCACGCACGCACGCACATGGGGTTGGGTCGGAAACGTACCTTCAGGACATTGTCTAAAGTAATTACAACGGTTCCCTCAACTTTCTTCCCCAAAGGTTTTTAGTTGGCGGACGTAACGCCACTTATTCTACAGTACTTTTTCGCGCACTTAGATTAATCGGCGGCAGTAAACAACACTAATTTGTAATCCTCTACGATTGCGCTGAGGTTGCGCAGATGCTCAATCAATGCGAGTACTTTGGCCTTATTCAAGGCGCTTTGCAAACTGTGCTCAGGCGGCCACTCCCCTTGCGACGTCCTCAACTGACGGCGCGCCTGGCTGCTTGTGGACTTGGCTGACTAGGTGCGCTGACGCCTCGCTCGTCGTCATCTCGATTACCGTCGTCTTCGTAGCCGACTGGTACAACTGCTGCACGAAGATTGTCTGGACGGCAGTGGCGCGCAGTTTGCAGAGTGGCCGTCAAGCGTACTCGGCGACACCACGGGAGCTTCCTCTCCATTCTCGACGGCGACGACACGAATCATTTGCGGAAGCCGCGCTGATGGCCAATGGCGTTGTTTTCGTCCGGCCTCATTCACAACAGAGGCAGTGGGAAACGTATCTCGTTGACGCGGCGGTCCTTGAACGTCCAATGTATAGCTCCATACAGTCGGGGGGCATCAAGCACTGCCGTTGGCTTCTTGACATGCTTGCTCGGAAAAATTTTTACTTGCTGCAATCTCGAGTGCCTGTTTGCCATGCATCGGATCAGAGCAACGCAACATAATTATCGTTCGATCGAATGTTCGGCCACCCATTAGCGCAGCAGCACAATCAGCCAGCACAGCCACTCATTCATTCTGCTCTCTTTGCTTGGTTCGTGGCGTGGCTACATGAGTTGAATAGATGACTTATCTATGACTCCGTTTACTCTAGCGGCGAGACACGTACTGTGCATAACAGTGGCGTTACGTTCCCGAACCGAAAAATCTTTGGGGAAGAAAGTTGAGGTCACGATTACAACAACCTGTCTAAAATGACAGAACAGCTCGGCTGAGCATAGCACAAACAGGTTTGCTGTGCTTCTAATCGATCTGTGAGCCGATACGATACAAAATTGGGCATGCGTTTCGACTATTCTTTTTTACTGTTCCAGAAAGAAAAAAAACATAAAACGCCGCGCAGTACCAACAGTGTAGCAGCGCAACAATCGACACAGCGTAAGGAAAGACGGAAAGACGTCACAAAAGAATCGCGGGCACAAAGTACTGCATGGTCAGCTCGTCCTGTTCGATGGAAAAGTGCGCCAGCCGGTTCGACACCACGCCTGTGAAGACCGGGGCCGCTCTGGAGTGCGCGCGCGCGTGCGTGCGTGCGTGCGTGCGTGCGTGCGTGCGTGCGTGCGTCTTCGATCGAACCAGTGCGTGTGTGCGTGCGTGGGTGTGCGTCTCCGACTGGGGCAGCATATGGCGTAGTGGTAGAGATCGGCCTCTTGCGCGCGCACGGTTCTGGGTTCGATTCTTGATGGAGCCACTAGATCGAGGACTTTTCTCTCAATGGACTTTCTCGTGCCGTCGCTGCCCTAGGTTACAGATGGCGTTCTTCCGAAGGTCTTTGGCTAATTATGCGGCTCTAGACAGCGGAAGGCGTCATGGAGAAGGGTATGATATATGGGCCATTGACGGCCTCATAGCGTTGCCCCTAATCCAAGAAAAAAAAAAAAACAAATCGAGTAATCACAAATCAAAAACTGAAAGCTCACCCAACACCAGATTACAGTAGGTCAGCTGCATGTTGGTGAGGAACTGGCCGATGGTCCGCACGTCGACGCGAACACCATGAAACGTCTTCTTCGCCTCTTCGTCTGAAAATGAGAATTTAATTAGAAAAAAAAACTACGGTATTTTTATGCTACGCAGCAAATTTTGCGCAAATTACGCCGACTTACCACCGTTTTCGTCGGCCGCCAGCAGCGACACGCGCAAGTCCGCAAAGTAGACGGACGCCTAAAAATGTTGGACCGAAACGGAATGGAATGTTGTTGTTGTTGTTGTTGGATTTGGGGCGACGCCAATGGCCCATGCATACTCATCTCCATGACGCCTTCACGTCTAGAGCCGCATGAGCAGCCAAAGACATTCGGAAGAACGCCAGCTGTGGTCTAGGGCAGCGACGGCACGATAAAATCCATTGAGAAGGAAGTCCTCGATCTAGTGGCTCCATCAAGAATCGATCCCAAAACCGTGAGCGCGCAAGAGTACCACTACGCCATCCGCCAAACTCAATGGAAAGTGGGGAAAGGTAAACGTGCGCACGCACGCACGCACGCACGCACGCACGCACGCACTGGCACACACGCACTGGCACGCACGCACTGGCACGCACGCACTGGCACGCACGCACGCACGCACGCACTGGCACGCACGCACTGGCACGCACGCACGCGCGCACGCGCGCACTGGCACGCACGCACGCACGCACGCACGCACGCGCGCACGCACTGGCACGCACGCACGCACGCGCGCACGCACGCACGCACGCGCGCACGCACGCACGCACGCGCGCACGCTCGCACGCACGCGCGCACGCACTGGCACGCACGCGCGCACGCACGCACGCACGCACGCACGCGCGCACGCACTGGCACGCACGCACGCATGCGCGCACGCACGCACGCACGCGCGCACGCACTGGCACGCACGCACGCACGCGCGCACGCACGCACGCACGCACGCACGCGCGCACGCACTGGCACGCACGCACGCGCGCACGCACGCACGCACGCACGCACGCACACGCGCACCTCGAAGGCGTCAGTGTCCCCCTTGATCGTGAGCTCGCCCACGTTGTTGGCCGAGAACATCTGAAGAAAGAAATAGGAAAACGACAAAAAACTTTTCAACAACGAATTGTCGGTTGGCAGCATACATGTAACTGGGGGGTTGGGGGGGGGGGCCCCGACCCACCCCGAGGTCGGACGGTACCCCCCCCTCCCCCCAGAATTTTTCTAAAAATTCCAACTTGTCTAAAACTGTAACAAGTAGTGTATTTTTCGTCTTTTTCCGTGTTTTTTACCCTGAAACAGCTACATAACGCTATTTACAGCCTATTTTTACCTATTTTTGACCAAAAAGTGCCTATTTAGACACAACTTAGGTACACTTTTTAATCCTCTGACACCCCCCCCCCCATATCTGCTTACCCCCCCCCCCACCCACCCAGGATGGTCTCCGACCCTCCCCCCACTTAAAAAAAACCTGTTACATGCATGGTTGGCAGTGGCCAAATCTATACAAAATTCGACCTGGACAATGCGGGGGGGGGGGTCTTTGGCCCGCACACCACAGTGATTTTTTTCCGATGCTTATCCCCCCCCCTCCCAACTAACAAAAGACCGAACTCACGACGTAGCGACTGCCCATGTTTTTGAGACTAGTCACGACCTTTTGCAGGACCTTGACAGTCGGCAAAACTAGTTGAACCTGAACAACAACACCTGTAAAAATCATGTGCGTTGCACATCGCTAGTGTGTGTGTGTGTGCGTGCGTGCGTGCGTGCGTGCGTGCGTGCGTGCGTGCGTGCGCAGTCCGTAAATCGTGCAACATATTCGCACCAAAAATAACGTATAAATGGGCACTTTTCGGTCCAAGATGGGTCAAAATACGGTCTAGATAGCACTTTACAGACGGTTTTTGGGTCACACAACAGTGAAGAAGATGAAACAAAAACACGCATCTGTACCCAAATTTTTCAACGTTGAGAGAGGGTTTCCTGCAAATAATGCGGGATGGCCATGGCCGGGGGGGGGGGGGGGGGCTTGCTCCCGCAAAAAGAGTGGAACGGCTATAGCCAGTGGGGGGGGGGGTGGACCCCCTAACTCCAGCTATGGCCCTTTCCCCAAACCCAGAGCCAAAAGATCAGTCCCTGGGGCCTATTAGAGGGTATACGGTACCTGAAACTGGGGCAAGTCCGGCCTTGGGTAGTCCGTCCAGTAGCGCTCGTTCACAACCCGCACCGGAATATCGTGTGTCGCGACGGAGCCCCCAATCTGCCAAATTTGCATACATACCGTGTGTCCTCCCTCACACCACTACGGTATGTTGTTGTTGTTGTTGTTGTTGTTGGATTAGGGGGCCGTCAATGGCCCATATAGCATACAACCATTTCCAGGACGCCTGCCCGTCTAGAGCCATATAATTAGCCAGACGTTCAGAAGAACGCCATCTGTAATCTAGGGCAGCGGCGGCACGAGAAAATCCATCGAAAGGAAAGTCCTCGATCTAGTGGCTCCATCAAGAATCGAACCCAGAACCGCGCGCGCAAGAGGCCGATTCTCCACCACTAGGCCAGACGCTGCCCGCGAATTTGCATACATACCGTGTGTCTGTACACCACTACAGTAATTATGGTAACAGCGGAATAAAGGAGTTTGATTTGTATTGGGACACCCCCCCCCCCCCAATACCTGTAACCGGGTCTGGAAGAGTGGGGGGAGGGGGGTAAACGGCCGAATTCTGGGGGGGGGGGGTGTCTGGAGCAAAAAGTGGAGGTAGCTGGCCATTTTTAGAGTTATACTGGTACTTTTTGGTCAAAATGGGTATAAATGGGGTCGAATACAGGTGAAAATCCCTTGGGGAAATTCTGGGGGGTTGGGGGGGGTGTTGAAAAAATAGTGGGGGGGGGGGCTAGCCCCCAGTTACAGGCATTGCCCCCATGTGCACCGGAATGTAGTATCGCCATTTTATTTTCTCGTGCAAAAATACACTGCTATAAACACAAGGTACCCCGAATATTCTTTTGTTGTTTGTTGATGGCATTCTCTAGATTTAATGGACGCCAGGCAAAATGCACAATTCATAATGAGGCAGACACCTACGCGGCCAACATCTGCGTCTTTTCTAACTAAATCAAAAATATGCATACAATTGCTGCGCTTTCGGTGAAACAATAAATTCAAAAATTGAAATCACCTGCTGTTTGATTTCGAAGGTGAGATGGGGCGCGCTGATGGGTTCGCCCTTTTTCGTGAGGCGAATTCGAACCGACCGGCTATTCGAGGCTTTTGAGAATACCTCAAAAATACTTTTTCAACAGTAAGTGCAAACTACTTTTTTTGGACACGCATACATACATGCGTGCATGTGGTGCATCAAATGCAGCTTTTTGTTTGAGGGGGGCAATGGGTTAAAATGTGGGCCAACAACGCTATTTTGGTGTTCTATGCTCGTGGAATAAAAAAGGTGATGCAAAACACATACATCATTTTTACAGGTTAACATACAAAACACAATAGTATTGCGGGCTGTATCGGGAATGTCGTCGAAAACCGGAGGGGGGGGGGGGTCGCGAGTGCCCACTTTGGGACACGGTGGGAGCCGTCCGGACAGCAGGTTGGTCTCCTCTGGGAGCTGTACGTCCTGGGCGTCCCTTGAGCTGCCGGCCAGCGGAACCAACCCGGCGGCAGTGACAATTCCGGCTTTCCGTTAGGGGAGCCAGCCCCCCCCCACCCCCCAGTATCGGTCTGACTGACTCTCATCTCTCACTAGCAGCGGTCGATTGTGACCAGACAGAGGCATCCGCGATCACAGAAGCGGCCCACACACACACAAACAAACAAACAAACACACAAACAGTGCCCACTACACGGTAGCCCTCCCCCAAGTGTCACCGGTACGCGTGTGGGGAGCGGTCATATTACCTGCCGAATGTCCTCTGGTTTGACCTCGAGTACGATCTCGTTGTGCTCAGCGCTGACGCCCTCCATGCGAAAGTCGTCGAATAAATGGTCCTATGATGACGATGAGTATACATACGGAAGCACATACGCGAATACGCACGCACGCCAAGCACGGAAGTCTAGCACGCACGCCAAGCACGCACGCACGCACGCACGCCAAGCACGCACGCACGCCAAGCACGCACGCACGCACGCCAAGCACGCACGCACGCACGCACGGCACGCACGCAAAGCACGCACGCACGCCAAGCACGCACGCACGCCAAGCACGCAGGCACGCACGCCAAGCACGCACGCACGCACGCACGGCACGCACGCAAAGCACGCACGCACGCCAAGCACGCACGCACGCACCGGATTCAGCCGCGCCCATAGTTTGTAGGCTTTCTCCCGCAAATTTTCGTTCTGCACAGCGCAAAGACTGCCTGGACCGATGCGAATTATGCAGTTTTTGCTCAGCTTCCCAATGGTGGTAAATACTTCTGCAATTTCAAAATTGCAATGTTTAGATTTTAAAATCTTTAAAACTCAAAAAACGCACTCGTCAGCGTGTCGACGTTGATCTGCTCCTCGGTTTTGGCAGTGAATTTCATTTTTACATTCAAAATTTAAAACAGAATGCAAAACTTTTGAATTGAAACAACTCCGCTTAAACAAGATTCAAATTGGCGCGAAATCGCGTATTAAAAAATGGTGTACAGTAATCACTGAATTCAGGTAAAGAACATAATTCGCTATATTGAGATCGATTTTTCTAATTCTTACCCAACTGGGCAGCTGTGGTGACGGTGTAATTGCATCAAGCTGTGTGATCACATTGACCGCGCACATACCGTCTTTGCCTTCTCATTTCGAATTTGACGAGTAGTTGGCGTGCGCGTGTGGTGTAGCGGTTAGCACACTGGACCGGTAATCCAGAGACGTGGGTTCAATTCCCACTGCGCCATTCGCCAATTTTTCGTCAACTTTTCAATACCGTACATCAATCGGAATTATCGCATATTATGTAAGGTGGAGACGAAGGGGTTGTGTATGGTTTGGACTTTGGGACCCTGTTTCAGCTACTTGAAACATCACTCTTATTGTGTAGGGGGAGGGGCCTCTTCGCTGAAATGGATCGAAGGGGGGGGGGGGTATTGGAGGAACGCGCAATTGAGGTAGGACCAAGTGCCTTCGCCCGGACATCGTTAATCAATTTTGATTTTCCTCTTTCTTCGTGCCTTTTCACCTTTTTCAATGTCAATTGCCCATTCACAAATCCAGTTTTTATTTTCGCGCACTGGTCAGCGCGCGCGCGCGCGCGCTCACTTATACGCATGAATTGAGTTTTTACGCGCGCCGACGCACGCACGCACGCACGCACGGACGCACTTGACACGCTTTTTGCCGCCTGCCGAAAAGACACTTTCTCCGACGGGATTCGATGACCACTCATTTCGATGGTCAGTCGAGCCCTTTTCCGAAGGGAAAGCGAAACCGAAATCTTGAGTGAGTAACAAAAGTAAGAACGTAACACAGCACCGGTTCTAATCAACAATATTAAGATGAACGGTAGAACTGAAATCGTGCTAGCAGTCTGGCTACTCACACCGGTGTTCCACGAAGCGAATGGAGTGGAAATTGACAACGGAGTTGTGGGTTGGTCACTAACATTGTCTCGGCAAAATGGAATTATTGAATGGCTGGCAGAGTTGGCAGGATTACTGCGCATTATGGAGTACGGTAGCATCGACGGATTACTGTATATGCACTTCCTCCCTCTATAGGGGGGAAGCGCGTTATTCTTTATAGGAACTTTGCATGATGGGTAGTTTCAAATCAGGGTGTACGCGTCAGCGTACATCAGGGTGTACGCGTCAGCGTACAACCCTAATATGTGACGACTTCTGAATGCGGATTTTTGAATTTTCGATCGCCTATAACTTTTGATTGCCTGAACGGATTTGGACGCGTTATAGCTCAAACGAACCGCCTTCTTCTGGGGCATCGAACGCGCCATAACGCGTTTCCTTGTTTTGCTGCAAGGGGGCGATACCTCCAAAAATGTTGTGAAAACGCGGGTTTTTTTTTTCGTGTTCTCTGCCACTTTTTTGGACCGCCGCTCCTGAACGCCGCTAGCGATTGGGCTGAAACTTGGCATGGATACGCAGTCTATGGTGGCAATTTCTACCTCAAATGCATTTGCTCCTAGTTGCTTCCAGTCTTGAGTTATGGCCGATTTTTCCCGTTTTTTTGGACATAGCCGTTTTTTCGGCCAAAACTTTGTTAGCTATAGGCGCTTCAACCGCTCATCGGAGAGATTTGCTATAATGGTGAAAGTTGACCGCCCAGACATGTAGCATTTCACTTTCAGCAATTCAGGTCGCTCCGACTTCCATGTCGCCATAGCCGAATTTTTTTGATAGTTCCGACAAGAGTAAAACTCCAAAAAATGCCATGTAAACCCCCAATTTTTTTTTTATTTTCGTGAACAATACGTCAAGGCGAGTCATCGGTGTCAATGTTTTTAAAGTTTCATCACTGGATAATGAGATATGAGCTCCTAAACCTTCAAAAAATGATTTTATTTTTATTTTTTTTTATAATTTTTTTGTTAAAGTAATCGGCATGAAACTTTGCAAACATATGCTGTATACAATCAGAAATTAATCCCCCAAATGGATTCTTCCTAAATGCCCACAATCTTGAGATCCGGAACACTTAGTAATGTTGCGTCTTGGACAACAAATCGAGAGGTCGCGGGTTCGACTCCCGCTGGCGTCTCTGCCATCTCTTAAAAACCAATCAATATTGCGTTACCCCAGTGTCCCTTCCTGCCCCACCCATGTTGTTCCCATGAACCACCCTGCATTTTTTCAGTTTTTTCGTTTTTCTTTTCAGATGTTAAAATATTTTTTGGCTGACTTCAAGTGCTTTTGGGATGGGCTTTATGTGCAACCTCACAAGACACACATTCATGCACGCACGCACGCACGCACGCACGCACGCACGCACGCACTGACGCACGCACGCACGCACGCACGTCCGCCCGCACTCTTGCATGCGCGCACGCACACACCGACGCACGCAAGCACGCCCGCACTCTCGCATGCACGCACTCGCGCACTTTCGTACGCATGCACGCACGCACGCGCGCACGCACGCATGCACGCACGCATGCACGCACGCACGCACGCCGTAGTTGACCACCATCTTGGCCGCGCAGAGGGTGGCATAGGACGCGTCCTCAACGAGCATGCTGGTTGTGGTGGCGTCCTCGTGGTCGGGCTTGGGGTAACGAGCGCGTCACGCGCCACTCGCTGGTGTTCAGCCCCTGATTCTGTAACTCGAGGAGTTGCAGCACGTCCTTGGTGTTCGAGACGTTGCCCAGGAAGGAAGGTGTTTGTAAAGAAATTCTACAGTTTTGAACTTGTACACTGTACACATTTTTATTTAATACGACGTTTCGGCTACGACACCCCCTCCCCCCACAGAATGGTCTCTGGCGTCCCCCCCCCCCCACCCACTTCAAAAACCCGGTTACATGTATGCTACTGTGGTAGGGAAACTCACGCCCCCTGTTTTGTGCACCTTGTTTGCACCCGAAATCCGTGCATGCGTGGGAGCACATTTCGTACATGTCAATACGAAAAAACACTGTATTAAGGAAAAATTTGCAGGCAGCTGCAAAAAAGGGGAATATGTGACTTCCGTAGAGCTGAAGTCCACTTTGAAAAAAGATTGTATAAATAAGAGCATTGCAGTGGAGTCCACTTTGAAAAACGATTGTATAACAGCATTGCAGTTGATGTGGAGTCCATTTTGAAAAACGATTGTATAAGAGCATGCAATGGTATGAACAATCAATTTGCTTGTCACATATTCGGCGTTTTTAGCGTGAGCTATTTTGGCATATTTCATTTCGGACAACAGTCATTCTAGTGACATCACTGTTGCCCAGCTAAAAGTGACACACACCACTGCCCTACGCACATTGCAGATAGAACTAAGAACCATAAGCGCAACTGGACTCTTGGTGTGGTGTGGTATGTATTTCAATGCTGCTGATTACGGATTCTCAAAGGACAGGTAAATGAGAAGTTTCGAAACGGTAATGTAGATTGTGTTTGTAGAACAGCTCCTTAAATTATACCTGAAGTGCCTGTTGTGCATATTCTCCATCCATTAACACAACAAATTTCTGTTACTGTGCTTCAAAGAATCAGTTATCCCAATTCCAGACTGCACGTATGTTTGCAGAATAGAACAATTTGTAGGTATCGTAATTCGAACTGTGGTAGAATCAAAATATTCTATTCATTGGCTCATCATTTCCAACTTACAAAATATTTGAGTGTCTATGTACGTGCGTGCGTGCGCGTGTGAGTGTGTGCGTAGGTTGATATGCGCTTTTCCTAGTATGCTAAGTGCCACTGTATTCTGTCATCATGTAGCGAGCGCTAAAACGCCGAATATGTGACAAGCAAATTGATTGTTCATACCATTGCATGCTCTTATACAATCGTTTTTCAAAATGGACTCCACATCAACTGCAATGCTGTTATACAATCGTTTTTCAAAGTGGACTCCACTGCAATGCTCTTATTTATACAATCTTTTTTCAAAGTGGACTTCAGCTCTACGGAAGTCACATATTCCCCTTTTTTGCAGCTGCCTGCAAATTTTTCCTTAATTTAACGTAGGTAACACATACCGTGGCCTATATGCAAATTTGAGGCGAACCGGAGGTGGAGTGTCGTCAGGACGAGATGATGATCCGGATGAGCAGTCGGAACGCGTTCCGGGGCCGGATCTTCGTCAAGGGCATGTCCAAGGAGGCCGCCTGCTCCTTTTCCCATCTGGAGCCCGCGAGATTCTCCACTCTGATCCAGCTGAGGATTCCCTTCGGAGCCTGCAGGATGCGCCGACAGCGATTCGTAAGAGTCTTGTCTTGGTAGGGACGCGTATACAATACCTACAGTCTGTGAATCAGAGTCCTTCGATCTCAGAGTGAAAACAGCCCAATTTGGCGATTGAAATCACCTGATATTTGCCGTCAAAAAAGGGCGGAAAATCGGTAACGGTAATTAAACACTGGTAAAAGACGAAAAGTGCACTACTTTTCATAATTGTAGACAGTCGGAAAACTTCTTGAAAATTCGGGTGAGGGTCTGGGCGGGGGCTGGGTGGTAGGGGCGAACTTCCGACTGCCCCTCCCCAACCCCCACCCCCGTTACAGGAATGGGGAGAGTGTCTGTTTGTAGGTGGAGCCAGCAGGAATGCAGCAATCGTTGACGATCATTGTCAGCTTCCACCCGCTGTTCATTACCAAAGTCGACAGGGCCTACAACGTCCGCTGCTTCTACTCGTCCGCCACCAAAACCGTCACCCAAAGCATCGGCGTCAGGTACACGTGTACCTGGACTTGACCGTAGTAGAGGTATTACGGCATCTTACTGCAGATAAAGCACTCTAACAGTGTGTCGGTCGGTGCAGAGTTTTTTGGCTGACAAGCAATTACCAAAGGGCCAACTGACTGCACCTAGATCTTAAAAGGTGCAGTAAAATCGTTGTCAGTAATCTAAGAGCTTGAACGCACTCTTTGCAGTGTCAATGATTTCTGCATAAAATTCCGCATTCCATTCCAACAATTTCAGTGTTGACGCGCACGGAACATAGTATGCACGTACCTACCTACAGTATGTACAACTTTCAGCATGATTCCCGCGACGGACTTGACCGAGTCGAGCCGAACAGGCGCCGAGATGCCCGTCTGCGAGTACGCCATCAGAGCCGAGTCGACGGTCGGCCCTTTGGTTCGGTTCTCCAGCGTTGGCCAGAAATTATACCACGTCTGGAACTGTCAGCTACCGGGTACAATAGAGTCGTTGCTTGGATTATGTGCGTGCTTGGCGTGCGTGCGTGCGTGCGTGCCTGCGTGCGTGCGTGTGTGCGTGCGTGCGTGCGTGCGTGCGTGCGTGCGTGCGTGCGTGCGTGCCTGCGTGCTTGGCGTGCGTGCGTGCGTGCGTGCCTGCGTGCGTGCGTGTGTGCGTGCGTGCGTGCGTGCGTGCGTGCGTGCGTGCGTGCGTGCGTGCGTGCGTGCGTGCGTGCTTGGCGTGCGTGCGTGCGTGCGTGCGTGCGTGCGTGCGTGCCTGGCGTGCGTGCGTGCGTGCGTGCGTGCGTGCGTGCGTGCGTGCGTGCGTGCGTGCTTGGCGTGCGTGCGTGCGTGCGTGCGTGCGTGCGTGTGGGCGTGCGTGCGTGCGTGCGTGCGTGCGTGCGCGCGTGCGTGCGTGCGTGCGTGCGTGCGTGCGTGTGGTCTTTAAGTTTCAGATTTATTTTAGACGACGCGGGAATGCTTGTGCGCAACTGCGTCGTTCTCGACAATAGCGGCACCCAATTCGAAGCGATAGACTCCCGAGGGTATTTTTCTTTGATAAATTTTTGAATTTCTCAAATTTCGAAGCACACCACTTTTACTTCATAGTAGGGGGCTGCGGTTTTTAAAAACTGACAGCATGTGAAACTTAAAATTCCGTAAACCCTATGATTAGTCCTTATAATTATACACCCTCCTAAGACCACTTTGAGTTTATAAGCCCCCTCCCCCCCTATAATTACACCCCCTCCCTAAATGGACCATCGTCTGAAAGGCAAAACTTTCTACCTAAGTCTGGGCGTACATATGTATGGTTGCGTATGTGTATGTATGTACGTACATGTATGTGCATGTGAGACTGTGTGAGAGTGTGTTAGAGTGTACCAATGTACAATGTGCAGCGTCTCAAAAAAAAAAAAACGCCTCCACGCGCCTTTTCGCCCCCAAAGCTGCTCACACATCAACACTTCTACGTAGTTTATGATCCCCCTATAATTAGCCCCCCCCCTATAATTATACACCCTCCTAGAGCTTGAACGAAACAATCAGCCCCCGGGGGCTAAATATAGGGTTTACGGTATGCGGACACGGTAAACACAGGTCTCGCAATTTGTTTAGTTGCGCCACCGACCGCCACGTAATTGGCAATTTGGCGTACGGCTCGACGCTGCGCGAAGCATGGGTCGAGGTTCACTCGTTCAAGTTCGCGGACGAGCCGATTTTGAATTTTCAATGCCAGATTTCAATTTGTTCAAAATACACCAATGACGCTGGCGCGAACGGCTCTGCAGGGGCGGTGGTGTCCTGCGCGGACTTGTCGGTGGGCAGGGGCGAACAAAGCGGACGGACGGACGGACGGACGGACGGACGGACGGACGGACGGACGGACGGACGGACGGAGGGACGGACGGACGGACGGACGGACGGACGGACGGACGGACGGACGGACGGACGGACGGACGGACGGACGGACGGACGGACGGACGGACGGACGGACGGACGGACGGACGGACGGACGGCCGGACGGACGGACGGACGGACGGACGGACGGACGGACGGACGGACGGACGGACGGATGGACGGTCGGACTGACGGACGGACGGACGGACGGACGCACCGACGGACAGCCCTATCAAATTCCAGCCTCCAAACTGTCCCGAGCCTCCGGATTCTCAAGCGGAACTGAATCGTCGTCTCTTCAAACTCCGCGACAGGCGACCGCCTCCGCCTCCGCAAGGCGTCGCCACCAGTCGTCGCAGGCCACGCCCCCGCCGGGCGGTGGACGGCGTGAGTGACGTCACAGTTGCGCTGGATGACGTCATCGACGTCGCTCCCGCCAACAGCGGTCTCCTCGTGGTGGATGAGAACGACAGACGACTCACTGACTGGTCTAGCGGCGGTGAGCCAAAACGCAAAACACGAAAAATGGGCCCAAATGGGGCCAAGGGTGCTGTCGAATTTTTGCTCGATTATTCGATCACTGAAGCCATTCGAAATTACAACAATGCTGGGACTTGTAACCCGTGTATGCAGCAAGACTGAATGTACAACAAAATTGCAGTATTTGGTGAACATGCCTTAACTTTTTAACTTTCTTTTGATGACAACCACCGACACAGCAATGTCGCCGTAAACTGGATCACAAGATCACAGGGCGGCGCCGTATACAATATAAGGCGTTGTTCTGCCGCGAGGCAAGGTGGGCTCCACCTGGCACTGTTTTTTGGCCGAAGCCACGGTCCAGCCAGAAACCGGCTGTGGTTTAAACCCCTTGCCCAAGTAGGTTGCCGCTGTTTTGCCCAGCAAGGAATCGAGCCCCCCGACCTCGCGGTCAGGAATCCAACGAATCCGACGCCTTGCGGACTACGCCACAGCCGCGTCATGTGCCGAATCATTGGAGGGGGATGTTTATTGAAGATTTACGGAATACGGTCAAACAACTAAACTACGGTAAATCCATTGTTGCAATCCCCGCACTGTGGTCCGTTATACTAACCCGGGGGCACAATTGCAGAGAAACTACTAGAGGATGTGCGGTAGTTTGTTCTTGACACGACATAATTCGCAAAATGTAAATGTTAACCCATTTGCAGAGCAGTCAACCTCTCCCTGCTTTCCGGCAGTGCCAAGCAAAGCCGCCAGCGGCACTCTCAACCCCATGTTTATCACTCTGATTGCACTGGGGGCGTTGACGCTGATCTTTGCTCTAATCATCGGTGTCGTGATCAACTGCAACCGGCGATCGTGGGACGTGCAGGGCAAGGCGTGATTCAATATAGTAGCTAGAGGCGTGAATCCTGTCGGCACAATCGTGCGGTAACACCCCGTATTGCGTATGTATGTACGTGTGTGACTGCAAGGGAAAGTGGCGTGACTGTACTCCGTGGGCGTATACTGGAATTGACGTGTCCGTCTAGAAGCCACATGTGCACACTCGTATTGTACCTCTATAGGTGTAGCCCGGCACAGCGGCTACATCTGTTCGTTTTGGCTGCGCAGGAGGCTACCACCGTTAGTTTTCCAGAAATGCCCGTTCAGAAATAATACTCCCATCCCACAGTAATTAGCACGTCGCGTTGAGGGGTCTCGCCTTACCCACCACTCGTTCTCGGGCACTTGCAAGTCACAAACATGGCAGGGCAGGCGATTGCGACAGAAGCGAACAATTTATGACCTGCGTCGGTCGCCTGCCGAGTTTATTGCCTCAATTTGTGATCGCATCAAACTACTTTTTCTGCTGGTGCCGCTGCAGTAGAGCATCCACGTCATGTAGTCAGATTTAGCCGACAGGGGGCGTTTTTGGGAGTGGGATGGGCTTTCGAAGGGAGAGAAACGCGATTTTGTCCCAGTTCTAAAAATGTTTGGCCAAAACACCGTGAAAACTTTCATATGAGCAGATGTATTGGACCCATAATCTAATCGTGGGGAACCTGGTGGACTGGTGTTCAATCAAAGAAAAAGCTTTCGCAACTGTTCAATTCTGTTTAGCCCCCAGTGGCCAGGGATGGGGCTGAGGGGGCAATCGCCCCCCTCCTTTGGGTTTCCCGACCCAACTACTATTTGGCATTCTTTTTGACGTTGAGCTAATGATTATCAAGATAATTAGGGCTGTGCGTCAATTTTTAAAGCAGATGATGCGTTTGTCGCGCTTGTAAGGCCAATATAGCCCAAAATCTTGATAGATGCAGTGAAAAGTAGCAATTTTTGCAAAATAGCAAAACATCGGCCCTTCCTTTTGGAATTCGCCCCCTCCCCCGAAAAATCCCGACCACGCTACTGTTTCGTGGACTAACCGAGACCACATGACATGGCGCTAGGATTGCGTTAAAGTCTGCGTCCAAATGCGTCTTTGTTTTTGCTCGGTTTACTGTAGACCGTTATTTCAAAGTCAAACACCACCTAGCGGCCGTCTAGGTCTAGGGGGGGGGGGGTGGCGCCACGCGCCTCCATCTGTGGGACGCCGCGCTGTTTGCCGTTTGCTCTGTCCGCCCCCCCCCGCTCGTTTGCTGTCCGGTCTTGGCGCGCGCTGCCTTGCAGGAAGGTTGCTGTGCGCTGCACCGCTCCCCGTTCCTCCTTTGCCGCCGCTCACTGCACGCTGCCTCAGTCAATCTGTGCGCGTGCGTGGGGCGGCTCGCGGCGTGGACTGTTTGGGCCCGAGAATTTATGGACGTCGTTAACGTGGCGGCGCCGCGTCGAGTCGCGCGAGCTCTTGTGACGGCGGAACGACCGCGCGCGCCCGGAAATTTAGGGTCGTCGTGGTGCTTGCGCGAGACGGACGATGACGCCATTCGGACGAGGACGCCGCGCCTCTTGTTCCTGGCTGCTGCTGCTGTCGTGGCTGGCCGTCGACTCGCTGGGTCAGCAGGGCTCCTGGGACGCGGGCGCCGACCCCTCCTCCGAGCACCTCGAGGACTGGCGGCCGCGGCCCCAAGCGCGCTGCGAGCCGCTCAAAATCCACATGTGCGCCATGTTCCCCGACCAGATCCCCTACAACCTGACGCACTATCCCAACACGCTGGGACACCAGACCCAACAGGACGCAGAGACCGAGGTGAGCTGTTGTGCCGGACATCCAACGGATCGACTACGTGTGCGTGTGCGTCTGCGTTGTGTCAGAGTATTTCCAAGTTTGAATTGGCATACTTCCTGTTTTTTTCTGCTGCATCGACTTGGGCCTAGTAGGCGTATTTTCCTTCAGAATTCCTCCATTTGTATGTGCGGCGAAGTGCATTTTGTGAGCAAAGAAGTGAAGTAAACTTTTGCAGCCCACAACCTCTGGGCAGCGTATGGTGGTAGAGAATCGGCCTCTTGCGCACGGTGATGCACCCACTAGACCGGGACTTCCCTTTCGATGGATTTTTTCTGGTGCCATTGCTGCCCTAGAGTACAGATGGCTTCCTTCCGAATGTCTTTGGCTACTTATGCGGCTCTAGACGCGAAGGCGTCATGGTATGATGCTCTCAGGGTCGCCAAAAAAAATTCAGGTTTTTTAAATTAAAAAAAATTGACCGATCATTTGTGCCAAATACCTGTACTACTATGAGATACTTTTAGCCTATTAGAGTGTCAAACAAAACTAACAGTGCTTCCCTCAGCGACATGCGTCTCTCTCTCTTTCAGATCAACCAGTTCTTGCCACTGGTGAACGTGGCCTGTAGTTCGGAGTTGCGCTTCTTCCTCTGCTCCACGTTCGCTCCCATCTGCGTCAACGACTTTCCCAACCTCCTGAAGCCCTGTCAACAGATGTGCTATCGCGTCAAGGGCAAGTGTGAGTCGCTGATGAACAAGTTCAGCTATCCCTGGCCGGCGATCTTGGCCTGCGACAACTTCCCCGAGAGCCAGCCCTGTGTGGACCCCAGAGGCGGGGACGCTCCCTCTGGCACCACGACCGTGGCGCCCCGCGTCCATCTTCTGGAGCCGGTCGCTCCTGCTGCCGCACCAGCCGAACCCCTGCCAGCTCCTCCTGCCGGGGGCAAGCAGCGTCCCCCTGCCCCAAAGGTGACCGGAGAGGAGTCCGCGGACGAGCTGTCCTGCCCCAGCATGCTCAAGATCTCGACCGTGAACGGAGCTAGGGCCCAGCTGACGATCGGAGGCACGACTCTGGCCCAGTGCTCCTTTCCCTGCGGTCGGGATCGGACCAAGGTCTTTTTCAACGATCACGATCGAGAGATCATCCGCTGGAGCACGTTCGTGCTGGCCATGGTCTGCGCTGCGGCCACTCTCTTCACCGTCCTGACTTTCCTGGTGGACTGGTCGCGCTTTCCCTACCCCGTCAGGCCCATTTTCTACCTGTCCCTCTGCTACCTGTGCATCGCGCTCACGCACATCATTGGCTTCGTGAGCAGAAACGAGGCCGCCTGCGCTGCACTGCCCGCTGCAGCCACTGGAGACGCCAGCGAAGAGTGGAAACTCGTCTCTCAGGTGCGTGCGTGCGTGCGTGTGTGTGCGTGTGCGTGTGCGTGTGCGCGTGCGTGGTCGCAAGACTCCCAGCGAAGCGTGTGTGCAGGGCATGTTCCACCACGGCTGCACACTGCTGGCGGTGGTGCACTACTTCTTCACGGTCGCCTGCGGCATCTGGTGGGTGCTGCTCTGCTTTACCTGGTTCCTCGCGGCCACTTTCAAGTGGGTCCATGAAGGAATTGAGGTTGGCTTTGTGTTGTTGGTTGACTGGGTGGCGCGCTCACACACACACACACACACACACACACACACACACACACACACACACACAGACACACACACACACCGCGCGCACACACACGCACACACACACACGCACACACACACACACACACACACACACACACACACACACACACGCACACACACACACACACACACGTCATCACGTGTCTAGGCCTATTCTGCCGTGTTTCACACAATGGCCTGGGGCATCCCAGTTCTTCTGACGCTGACGGTGCTGCTAACACGCAATATTGATGGAGACCTATTCACTGGCGTCTGCTCCGTTGGCAACTGGGACCGCAACGCCATGTTTACATTCGTCTTCCTGCCACACATCGCCTGCTTGGGTTTGTTTATAAAGCGAAAGTTGGAAACCAAACAATCCAACGTATAGCTAAATTCGACAACGAGCTGACAGCATTGAAGGGCATAGGTGTAGATTGGATCAAAAACCAGGGGGAGTCTCTTAGGGTTTCAAGGGGGAGAGGATATAGAGCCATCCGGGGTAAAATGTCTGGGTTGGGAAATTGTGGATGGGGAATGAATGGTCGAACTGGAAGTTTTTGCACCAAAATAACGTGTAAATGTGTAAACTGTGGTCCAAAATGGGTCAAAATAAAGTCTGAATAGCACTTTTTAGACGTTTTTGGGTCACACTACACTGAAAATGAAACAAAAAAAGCATTTTTGCCCATTTTTTTCAATATTGAGAGGTTTTCCTTCCCGCAAATTATCCGGGATGGCGTTGGCTGGGGGGGGGCTTTCTGGGGGGGGGGGGGGGCTTTCTCCCATAAAAAAAGCCGGACGGCTATAACCAGTTGGGGGGGGGGTGATGTTTGTACTGCTTGCCGAAATGCACATTTTTGTGAATAGCTAGAGCCGTAAATCTGTTGCAGGCGTCCTGCTGAAATTGGCGCTCCATTTAGAGCCCCCCCCCACTAAGATATATTTGAGTTGATCATCCCCCTCCCCATAACGGTGGCAGTCCATTGTTGCTGTTTGTCTCTTCGAAACCATAAGCGCCCCCTGATTTTGTGGTCCCCTTTTACAAGCCCCTCCCCTGAAGATCTCTTCGAACAAAATAGACGTGCCTAGTGCATAAATACCGATTTCGATTTGTTCAATTGAAGTTCACTCTGGGTACCAATACGAACGCACGTACAATAAATAAACACTGCCTTGCTCGCAACAGTTATGTTGTTGTTGATGTTGTTGTTGGATTAGTGGCAACGCTAGGAGGCCATCAATGGCCCGTATATAGTATAGCGTGCCCGTCTCCATAACGCCTTCTGTCTAGAGCCGCATAATTAGCCAAATACATTCGGAAGAACGCCATCTGTATCTAGGGCAGCAACGGCACGATAAAATCCATTGAGATGGAAGTTCTCGATATTCTAGTCCATCAAGAATCGAACCCAGAACCGGGCGCGCAAGAGGCCGATTCCCCTACCAGTACCACTAGACCACACACTGCCCCAGCATAAACACGCGGTTATTTTCCACTTCAGTGATCGGGGTCTTCTTCCTTCTCTTCGGCTTCTTCAGCATGTGCGGCATTCGGCAGCACATCAAGCATCACGAGGCCGCGGCCTCGGGCCGGCTCGAGGCGATCGAGAAGCTGGAGCGGCTCATGGTCCGCGTGGGCATGTTCTCGGTCTTCTATCTGGTGCCGACGCTCTTCACGGCCTTCTGTCTGGGCTACCAGCTCTATCTGCTGCCGAGCTGGCTGGACAGCTGGTACGCGCTGCAGTGCGACAGCAACTACTACGGCTTCGGCTCGGCGCACGCTCGCTGTCCGGCCCTGCCCACGCCCAGACAGGCGCCCAAGATGTCCGTCTTCCTGGTCAAGTACCTCTCGGTCGAGGTGGTGGGCATCACCTGCGCCTTCTGGATCTTCAGCGGCAAGACCGTGACCAGCTGGAACAACTTCTACCAGCGCCTCTTCGCCTGCGGCAACCAGCACGCGCCCGTCCAGGTGGCCATGCCTGACGCGGCGGAGGCGCCACTGACGCGGCCGCTCGTCTACCGGCCCGCAGGCTTGGCCCCCGCGCAGCAGCCACTGCTGGGCAATGCCTCACAGGTCCCCGTAGGCTTTCGGGGCCAGCCACTGCAGCAACAGCAACCACAACAACAGCAGAGCCACTATCTGCACCAGCAGTTCTAACAACCGACTCGCTCACTCGCACCCTCCCGCATCAGGCATGGTAAAGGCGCTACGGAGCCCAGTCCAGCAATCGCGCGCACACCAGTATTCCCCCTTGCGCGCCCCACTGCGTTTCGTTGGCGGCGCACGCACGGGCGTGTGTCCATTCAGTGCTCCTTTTGTTCTCTGCCCTCTCTCGAGCGAGCCGGTTGGGTCTCGGGGCGCGTGTCACATCCTTATAGCATCTGGACGAGGCGCTTTCCCTGCTGCTCTCTCTCTCGAGCGCGAATCATTCATTGGCACAGGCCAATCCCGGGCACCGACCGAATATGAAACATGCGCCGGCGTCGGCGGCGCGCCCTCTCGTTGGGTCGGCTGACTCGGGGAGGGCAGGGGCGTGCCGTGGGGCCATCGATCAGGCCGCTGTCAAAGGCCGGGCCGGCGCCGTCCTCGACGGACGGGCGCGCCTCTCGTCCATCCGTCTTTCCTCCATCCCCCCCCCCTCTCCCCCCATCCCCAGCTCCAGTCCGAATTCCCGACCAGATACGCACGTGAGCGGCGGCGCCAGTGACTGTTCGCTTATATTGGCAAAAGCGGCGAGGCCTTCTGCGAGCGAGCGGAAAGGGAAGGGGGGAGGGGATGGTCGTCGCCTCAATAGCGCGTAAATTTCGCGTGCTCCTCGCCCCTATAATGCAATTCTAAACGCCGCTTTAAGCCTAAATGAGTCTGTGTTGGGGGGGGGGGGGGGATGGGGTGGCGGAGAGGCAAGGCGGGATCCCAAAACGCGGTGGGCTCGGGGGGGGGGGCGGCTGTAAATACTGCTGCCGCGCTCGCTGGGCCGGCGTTGCCTCGTTATCTGCGCGTATTTCAGCTTTTACAGCCGCTGCTCTGCTCGCAGCGCGCAGGCAGGCAGCCGACTCTATGAGACGTGGCGCGGCCCCCATACGCACACGAGTGGGGTGGGTGAGCGCGTGCCATAACTGGCGGCGCGCGTTCCCTGGAATCAAAGGGCGAACGGACGCGCCCCTGTTGGGAGGGAGGGACCGTCTCCGCACCTCTCTAGGGCGCAGCCGCCCATAAATCAGGGCCCGCCGCCCGCTTGCCTTCTCTCTTCCAGCGCTGGCGCGCGCATATACAATACACGATGTATATGGCGTGCCTACGCGTGAGCGATGCGATCTGCTGAAGTGCTGGGCCGGCGACGACCCTCGCCCTCTCTCCGACTTCGCCACGCGTCTGCCAGCGCAGTTATATAACCGGGGAAAGTGTAGTTCTAGTGTATCTTCTGCATTGGACTGGAGGGGGGTTGGCAGCGGTGCGCGGCTTCGCTTAGCTGTATGAAGCCGCTAGTTTGTCACGTGCTGCGACGATCACAGTCAGATTCAACCAAATAATTATGATGTGACACGCGCCGCCAACCGACTTCGTGGACCCAGCCACAGCACGGGACGCGTGTACTACGGCAGCAGGGTAGTGCGTCAAGTTTTTGTCAGCGTGGGGTTCACTGGCGGATCCAGGGGTGGGGGAAAGGGGGAATACCCCCTCCCGAAATAGGAAATCTAGGGGGGAAAAGGGGGAAAGGGATAGACGGTGGGAGAAGAAACACGCCTAGTGGGCCTAGTTTTTAGTATAAAATTGTGTGTAGGTGGTATAAAACAGCAAAATTTTCGCCTGCGGCGCCTCTTATATTCGTCAATCGTCGAAAATGGACCGCTTAGGTGTCCAAACCTTAGCCAAAATGGCCCAACATCCAAAAAGTTCAACAGGGTCCTCCCTTCTGCAAAATTCCTCCCCCCTCCGAAATTTTTTTTCTGGATCCGCCAGTGGTGGGGTTCAATAACGTCGTCAACGTGCACACACACACAGTCTCTGTACAGCGTTTATGCAAATCCCGGGAGAGAGATTGCTCGTCCTCGCCTCTATGCATGTTCGACGCTACTTGACTTGTACAAAAAAGGCCTCCAGTGGCAGCTGTTCTACAAAAGCAGTGCCGAATAGTGCCTCGTGGGCTTGTATTGGAGGTCTTGCTGCCAGTATTACAATAGAGCCGACCTACGCGTTTGTTGTTGCAGTATGGATACATGCGCGAGTCGCCGATTCCAAGCCATGTCGTTTCTTTGCTACACGCACACAGGGTAGACGCTCCAACCGCTCCGCTCCCGCAGTGTTACGTAGTTGCACATTTGTACGCTTTTTTGTTTTTATCAGTGCGTCGCGCTCCTCGTTCGTGTGTGCGTGTGTGTACGTCGTTGTGGTGTCGTCCGCCGTGTGGAAAAGAGCCGACTCTCCAACGAACGCTCGGTGTGAACGCACGCACGAACGAACGCGAACGCACACACTGTGAACACGCACGTGCCTGCCGCTGCAGTGTTTGTGAGAAAAGCGCCCAGCAGCCCTATCGCAGACAAAGGGTGGAGTCGGTCAGAAAAAAAGAAGGGGGATAGGCACCTGCCGCTCCTGGGCATATTCGCTTCGCACAAGCAGGCGCTCTCTATGGCGTGTATTACACGTATTCTAGTTTTTTTAATGACATTTGGTCTTTTCTACAGTATGATCCGAATACAGTGGGGTGGGGGGAAAAGAGGGGGAACTCCCCCTCCCAAAATCGGAAATCTAGGGGCAAAGCGGGGGGACGGGCGGTGGGAAAGAAACGCGCCTAGTGGGCCTAGTTTTCAGCATAAAATTGCTTTTAGGTGGTCGAAAACAGCAACATTTTTGCCTGCGGCGCAGTTAATATTCGTGAATCGTAAAAAATTGTCCAAACCACTGCCAAAATGGCGCAACATCCAAAAAGTTTAACAGGGTCCTCCCTTCTGCAAAATCCTCCCCCCCCCCTCCAAAATTTTTTTCTGGATCCGCCAGTGTCCGAATAGTGCGAGCGGAATTTTGCAGCGTTGTGTTTTTTTTGGTATGGTAAACTGTAGCACTGCTGGGATAGGTAAATGGGAGGAGAAGGGTCAACTTGCCGTCAGGCAAGAGCACCTAGTTTGGGTTATACCGGTACGTTTTTGTCAAAAATGGGTATAAATAGGGTGGAAAGACGGTGAAAATATCAGTTATCTCGTTTTCTCTAAAAAAACTCTGTCAAGGTGGCTTGCCAAAACAGCCATAAAGTAAACCGTAGTGCAAACAAGCACTTCAGAGAAACAAAAAAGATTCGCTCAGCGAGTCACCATCAAAATATAGCCGTACAAAACGCCTTGAAACCTTGCCGAAATCTGACGGATTATGTATCTATTAGGGATGAGCATGGTCCGGGCCGGGGCCCGGCCCGGCCCGGCCCGTGGGCCGGGCTGGGTCGGAATTCCAGGCCCGTTTTGCGGGCCGGGCCGGGCCGGGCCTGCGTTTTGAGGGTGCGGGCCGGGCCGGACTATCTGGCGGGCCGAGATGTACAGGCCCGTGCTCATCCCTAGTATGTACATACAAGGAGCCGCACCAAATGGCAACCGAGAATGTGTCAGCCATCAACTAAATGCGCTTAATTGATTTACAGGTAGCATCCCGCAGTTACCCAACGCCTCCGCTGCCATACATAGGTATTGTATACGCGCACTATTCGCCCATGGATTGCACCGACGTGAAGCACCAGAAAAGTAGAAAAGTAATAAAAAACTAAACGTATGTAGCATATGGGCAAATTCTAGAAAGCTGCTGCGCAAACGGCTGAGTTACAAGCGTTTGCAAATTTAATCGTGCATGTGTTGCTCGAAGGTTAATCGTATTTCGTGTTCAAGAAAATGACGAAGCTTTTGTTGTACACAATTGTAGCACTTGTGGCTTGCGGCAGAAGCAGTGTTCTGGGTCTGCGTTTACAGTGAGCCTCTCCCCGCTGTTCCATACCAAAACTGATTCCATCCCATGATTCCCTTGAATTGTTCGAATAAAAATTCTAACAATTAACACTCAAATTCAAATATGGCATGTTTTTATACTCATCTGGTTCATCATTCGAATGGCTGTAAGCGCTTTCAAAACTCGGTGAAAGGCTCCCTCCCTGTCATTCCAACCCGCACAAGGCGTACGTCTACTGTACCGACAGGTTGACGGCGCAGACAACAGGCAAATCCGCGCTTCAAGTCGACGGAAATTGGAGTGAGGATTTTTGGTGATTTTATAATGATTTCTTCATTAACAAACACGTTCAGACGAGCGAGACGTCTGCGACAACGCGACTTTCATCGCGTTCTTTGAGCTCAACGACGCAAAGTGAGTGTTGTAGCGGCCTTTAGTGCATTTGTTCGCGCATAATATGCAAATTTCGAATTTGGAGGGCTACCGTACGCGGCAATAGGAGCGTGTTTAGAACAATTCGCGACGTTTGCGCCTGTGGACAAAAGGCGCAGCCGTGGCACCATCGCGACTTCGCTTTGTTTCGTTACCCAAATGGATCTTTTGCGCCAGGTGGGCAACCAGTGCCGTACTCGTAAATCCTCCAATAGTGCCCCCGGGGCACTATTTTTTCAACCTCTCTTTACCCGGGGGCACTATTGGAGGGGGGCTTCTATTATTTCAACCTACAAATTTTGAATGGTAATGCTATTTTTGCTGTAAAGTTTGCGATTTTCCGGTGATTTTGATAACTTTTGCCACATTTAATGTTTGATTTACCGTTAATAGTTGCTAAAACGTACTATTATTGGTTAGTACTAGTGTGTATACACGACATAACTGTACCTAGCACTATGTTTTTGCCCCTAAAAGGCACATGGCACAACATACCCCTGACCCCCGGGGGCACTATTGGAAGGAGGAGGAGGCTCTATTATTTCAACCTTGCCATACCCAGGGGCACTATTGGGGGAGGGGGTTGTATTTGAGGATTTACGGTATATGCACGCCTAAAAAACATACATTTAGGGGGCGTGACCTCATACCGGAGCATGTTTCGCCACCGGCTGAGCATTTTCTACTTGGAGCGCCCCTTAAGCATGCGGAACATTGAAGATGGCCTCTGTAGTGGGGTGGGAAAGCTCAAGTGGGCAAACGCACTATGGTGTGCGATTTTCCTTTTTATGGCTTCAAAAGTCGTGATGTGATTTCCACGATATATGCCTACCTACCCCATGTAGCCACTGTGGTGCACACACGCACGCACGCACCGCACACACGCACGCACGCACGCACGCACGCACGCACGCACGCACGCACGCACGCACGCACGCACGCACGCACGCACGCACGCACGCACGCACGCACGCATTGTTACCCTCACCCACTTTCGCTATTGGATGAGCATAGAGGCGCGAGGACATGGCGTGTCCCAAAAAATGCGAATACCTTACCACCTTACTTGTGTAACAGAACTCATCAGTCAGTTTGCATAGCCGAGTTGTGACTCTCAGTGAATTGCAAATCAGTAAGCCGTAAAGCACTGCGATCTCTCTAGCGTTGGCGCGTCATAATGGACCATTTGTTAATCATATGCCGTCTCTGCAAAATCAGGTAGAGGGGGAGTTGGGTTGTTTGCTGCTGGGCTACATTAGGGCTTGCTGTCCTGCATAAATTTACCAACTTTACTTCACTTTACCTGTCTTTTACCAAGAGCAATCAAAAGCCATTGTTTTCTCTGCCACTGCGCTAAATGCATGCCGCTTGTGCGGACGGCGCGACGTCATGCGATGGATGGTTTGCTTGCTTCTCTCGATTTTGCTTCATCAATTTTCTTCGTTCGCCTGTGAGGAAATAGCGAGAAATGTCTAGTTGTTGCTGGATTTGGGCAACGCTAGGATCCCGTCAATGGTATACATACATAGCATACCGATCTCCATGACGCCTTTTCCGTCTAGAGCCGCATAATTGGCCAAAGACATTCGGAAGAACGCCATCTGTAATCTCGGGGCAGCAACAGCACGAGAAAATCCATCGAGAGGGAAGTCCTCGATCACTAGTGGCTCCATCAAGAATCGAACCCAGAACCGTGCGCGCAAGAGGCCGATTCTCTAGCACTAGGCCATACGCTGCCCTGGTCTATGTATATCCTCCAGCACTTTTTTGACGCCGCCAACAGAGCACAGAGCGTACACATATCAATCGGTGATGGGGCGGGCCAATGAATCACATCGCCGATTTGCTTACTCTGTGGGGGGGGGGCCCCTTTTTTACGGCGTGTTCTCTCTTGCCTAACAGGAGTGGGCCTTCATGAGAGATGAGACCGCCATGAGAGCGTAAATCCTCCTGGCCCCCGAGTTGGACCCCCCCCCCCACACCGAGTGCACCGATTCTACGCCTACTGACCTACAGTATACTCGTGGTCGTTCAGTGCGCTGCCACGGCCGTCTGTTTAGCTGTCATGCGACGCACGCTTGTCAGAAGATGACCGTGGTGATGGTGACCCGTGGGGTAACGTTTTTTTTAAATTCGCTGTGGTGCACAAGTGCAGTGTACCATTATGGTGCACCACAAGTGTGTATGGTATGGTGTACCACAAGTGCAGAAAGGGCAGCGCATGGCCTAGTGGTAGAGAATCCGCCTCTTGCGCACACGGTTCTGGGTGCGATTCTTGATGGAGCCACTAGAGCGAGGACTTTTCTTTCGATGGATTTTCTCGTGTCATCGCTGCCATAGATTACAGACGGCGCCCTCCAAAAGTCTCTGGCTGATCTTGCGGCTCTAGACGGGAAGGCGCCATGGAGATGGGTATGCTATATGGGCCATTGACGGCCTCCTCCTAGCGTTGCCCAAAATCCAACGACAACAACCGTTGTGAGAACGCGCACATTTGCGCTTCCTGCAGCAAGTGGAAAGAGGCTGCGATGGCTACTGTGAGAGGACGGGAATGCAAGACGGCTGCAGGCAAACCAATCGCAGCCCGATCACCTGGGTCTGCTGTTGCAGGGACAAGGATTTCTGCAACGCCGCCGCCGCGCAGAGGCGCAGATTCAGCCTGTTCAACTTTGTCATCATAGGCGCGATACTGTCGATTGTGCTGCACAAACTGCCGTTGAGTGCTATACAGCAGCTCCCAGTAACGCGGCAACGCCGTTTCCCGTTTTCTTTCTAGCTATGATGTAACACGTGTTGAACGCCAAGAGATGGATTATAGAAACCTACAGGCAGTACATGTTAAGGGCAATAGGAATGTTAAAAAAGGTCGCTACGTACAGCAAGTGCAGCACCATTCATTCAGTCTTCCCGACTTTGATTGAAGTGCAGTGAAATTTGAAATTTCGCTTATCGACCGCCTGCTTGTTTTAAGTCCGCTCGCGCGTTGGCAAAAGGCGCAAGTGGGCCAACACTTTTCGCGCACGCCCATTAAAAAAAAAGAACGCAAAGTGGCTCTATCGCCGCCCCAGCACCGACAAAAACCGTTGCGAATTCACAAACTGGTTTGCAATTCAGTGTTTGAATATATCCCTACCATTCAATCGTTTCTTTCAGTTCTGAGCACGGATTGGCTTGTATTACCGTTTTTGTTGTTTAGCTTCGGTTTTTTGGTTGAACAACTGAATTTCAAGGGGGAATTTCGCTTCGGCGTTTCTGCAGCATGGCTTGGACACCTCTCATTCTTATGACCGCGACCGCATTAATCGTGCTTCGTTCTCCATCACACGCGTGTAATAGTCTTCATTACTGCAAGGCGACATACCGTAAACCCCATAATTAGCCCCCTATGCGCTAATTCTTTCATTCGATCGAGCCGCAGGAGGAAGTGTAATTATAGAGGTGGGGAGGCTAAATAAGAGAGGGGCGAACAAACTGGAAGGGTCGAAGTGTGGGGAGCTGGAAGCATGGCAGGGCGGTGACGGGCGGGGGCTTAAGAAAGAAGGGAACCAGCCTGGTGGGCTTGTTATGTGCCTAAGCCGCCACTGAAATAGTCCAGCATCCATAAATTTCGACAGAGTTCCCCCCTTCTGCAAAATCCGTTGCCATTGCTCGAATTTCGCTGCCACCCCCCGGTATGCTTTATATTTATAGCACACATCAATCAGTATTGGGGCGGGCCAATGAATCCCATCGCCGATGTTTGCACGCTAGAACTTAAGGGGGGGGGGGGGCACCTTTATGGCGTGTTTCCTTTACTGCCATGAGAGCGTAAATCCCTTCCCCAAGAGGATGAAGGCTCTTTTGCACGCCATCGTCCGTCACCGGTCGGCCACTTTCGGCCCGTTCTGGTCAGCCGGACGCGCGTATCAAATGAACGCGCACGGGGAGCTGCCGGTCAAATTCAGACTGGCTTGAAGTCGACCGGAACGGGCCGAAAGGATCCGACTGGTGACGGACGGTGACGGACGGATGCGTGAAAATGGGCCTTCACTCTGTGGGGGAAGGGATTTACGCTCTCATTGCGGTCAAGGAAACACGCTGTAAATTCCTTTAGTATGTAACTCAGTGACCACGGTGGGAGTTGATCCCCCCCAGTGATGGATCCAGGATTTTCAGACGGAGGTGGTGGCGAAATTGGAGCAATGGGGACGGATTTTGTAGAGGCGGGGGGGGGGACCCATGGGGGGATTTTGTAGAGGCGGGGGGGGGGGTCTGAGAGACTTCTGGGGGGGGGGGCGTGGGGGGGGTACGCAGATTTGAAGAGGGAGGGGTCCCAGAAGGGAACAAATGTACCAAAGTAGTGTCTAAATAGGCACTTTTCAGTCAAAAATAGGTCAAAAATGCGTGAAACTAGGCTATAAATACTGTTATTTAGCTGTTTTAAGGCCAAAATAGACTGAAAAAGGCGAAAAATACACAACTTTGTACAATTGTAGACAAAGTTGGAAAAACTTCAGGAAAATTCTGGGGGGGGGGGTGGTCCGGGAGAGGGCTGGGTAGGGGTAAAATTTCGACTGGAGGGGCCCCCAACCCCCAGTTGCATGTATGCCCCCCCCCCCCTCAATTCCTGACGGGGACTGCGGCCGCCCTTCCCGCCCTCCCCTCAAATCAGTCAACCCCCCCACCCATACTTGTAACCGGGAATTGGACCTGGGGGGAGGGTTCGGGCACTTTCTGGGGGTGGTGGGGTGGTGGGTGGGGTGAAAATCTGGAGGAGGGGGGTCTGGAAAGGAAAAAATAGGCACTTTTTGGTTGTTTTTTAGTAAAAAAAGACACTGTAAAACCCCAAAATAGGTACTTTTTAGTCAAAATACACTGTAAATAACCCAATATAGGTACTTTTTGGTCGATTTTTGCTCAAAAACACTGTACAAAATCAGGGTGTACGCGTCAGCGTACAACCCTAATATGTGACCACTTCTCAATGCGGGTTTTTGAAATTTCGATCGCCTATAACTTTTGATTGCCTGAACGGATTTCGACGCGTTATGGCGCAAATGAACCGCATTCTTCTGGGGCATCGAATGCGCCATAACGCGTTTCCTTGCTTTACTGTAAGGGGTCAATAGTTCCAAAAAGGTTCCAATTTTGCGGCTTTTTTTTTTTCATGTTCTCTGCCAGGTTTTTGGAGCGCCGCTCGCGAACGCCACGGCCTATCGCGATGAAACTTGGTATGTGTGGCCGGCTAGTGATCGCAATGTTGCATACCAAAGGATTTGTGTGTACTTCGTACCGATCTCGAGATATTGCCGATTTTATCCGATTATCGATTGATTTTCTTGGAAATGGGCCACAAATTTTGTGCCCTATAGGCGGTTTAACGGTACATCGCAGCGCTTCGCTGTAAAGGAGAAAGTTGGTCGCCATGACATGACTTGTGTTACTTTCAACAATTGGACCAAATTGGACGCACCAAAATACCTCCCCCCATTATATCGATAACGGAAATTGGCGATATTTCGGTGTGGTTAGGTCGGATGGCCTAAACATCAATAATAAAGTTGATCGCCCTTCGATGTAGAACATTTCATTCCTTGAAGTCAACACGATCCAACGCACCAAAATATTTTCACTTCCGGGATAATCGATAAATATCGATATGGGTAGGTTGGATCACTTTGGCCAAAACACAAAAGTTGACCGCCTGCACGTGCAGATCATTTTGATTCTTTACACCGCTATGCTCTGACGAACCAATATGGCACTACAGATGTGCACGCACGCACGCACACCAACAAATGGGCTGCTTCGCAAGAAACTTGTGGGTAGGTCCGATCACTTTGGCAAAAACACAAAAGTTGACCGCCTGGTCTTGGTGATCATTTCCATACTTTACATCCCTATTCAGTATGCACTGACGCAGCAATATAGTACAACTGCATGTGCATGCACGCATGTATGTCTGCTACGCTGTTGGTACTTTGCTTTACTTCAATTTTGCCTTGTTCGATTCAGTCACAGGTACATTGTGTGTGAACGTTTGTCAGTGAATGTGTGTGTGCGTATGTGCATGCGTGCGTGCGTGCGAGCATGCGTTCGTGCGTGCGTGCATGCTTGCGTGAATTGAATTACAGAAACCCCCTCATCTTTCGAAAAAACACTGTATTAAGGAAAATTTTGCAGGTGGCTGCAAAAAAAGGTAAATATGTGACGCTCTTGTGGTGAAGTCCAGTTTGAAAAGGAGCGGTATTAAGGCATGCCCCACTGATTTCTGGCCACTTCCACATTGCAGCTGGTCAACTTCAGTTTGAACAAACCATGTATAAGATCTAACTAAACCTCATGCAGCAACACGTCACATATTCGGCGTTTGTTGTGTTCACCCGCAATGGAAATGTGCAGCGAAAATAATGGCGACTGGAACTGGCTGACATTGTACATAGATTGAAATGCAAGAAATAAGCACATGCCCATGGAACCCCTTTGCACACATATGCATGCGCGCGTGCACGCACGCACGCACGCACGCACGCACGCACGCACGCACGCACGCACGCATGCAGCATACACACATGCACTAGGGCAATACACAAATGGCTGGGGGCACAACACAAATGTTGGATGAACAGTTTGTCATTGGGTGGAACACATCAGCAACTGTACATCATCACCAATCCACATGTAACAAATTTTAGCATTGGGCACCAATTGATTATGCAGGACATACTTTGGCAGTGTCAGGTTCATGGTAATGGGCAATAATAACGTCTTGTTAGAGAAGAGGTATGAGTTGATGGACGTTTGTGCTTTGGTTGGCTTGACTGAGTGACATGGCTCACACAACAAACGCCGAACATGTGACGTGTTGCTGCATGAGGTTTAGTTAGATCTTATACATGGTTTGTTCAAACTGAAGTTGACCAGCTGCAATGTGGAAGTGGCCAGAAATCAGTGGGGCATGCCTTAATACCGCTCCTTTTCAAACTGGACTTCACCACAAGAGCGTCACATATTCACCTTTTTTTGCAGCCACCTGCAAAATTTTCCTTAATTTATAATTTTGCATACATGTTAATTACGGTAGCTAACCTTGGGAACGGTAAATATTTTTGCATAACGCCTACTCAGCGTATAGGAATTTGCATAGCAGTTTTATTCAAGTTCACTGACAGCAATTTGTGTCGTTTTTGTGCATTCGCCAGTGTCACTAGCTTGTTGAAAGGCAACGAGCATACCTGTAACCTGGCCACACCCACCTTGGCTTTCATTTTGTCGGTCACATTTGTGGACTAGAACAGAACAGAACAGGACAAATAGAACGCCACATTATGGGTCAAAATGAGCGCTAGCGTAATTCGTGAATTGACTACGGTAGTTCTACGTTCGACTCTGGTACGACACGATTTGTTTGAACGCGCACGCGGTTGCAGGGGAAAACCGAACTGGAAGGGGGAAGGGGGCGAGTCTGGAAGGGCGGTGTAACTTTTGTAATTATTTCGGTACGTTATAATATATGGTTTCACCTTGTCGCATTCTAAAAGTCATTGGTTTTAAACTGCAGAAATAGTGAATTCGAGGGATCGAGCATATGCGCGAGGATTAGTGTGACTACTAGCGCGCTCGCGCGCGCCTTCGGCGCGCGCTCACGCGCTAGGTCGCTCGCCGCTTCGCGGCTCGCGACGCTAGCGGCCTCGGCGCTGCGCGCCTCGCCTCCTTTGGGCTCGCCGCTTCGCGGCTCGCCCCTACTGAAAAGCGCAAGTCGTGTGCCAGTACATACTAGCCGCTTCAACTCAGGACTCCTGCTTGCAAAGTACTCCAAAGTGGTTCAGTATCTATATTTTTTGTCCTCTGTAGTGTCTCATCATCAATACAACAACCCTAATATGTGACGACTTCTGAATGCGGATTTTTGAATTTTCGATCGCCTATAACTTTTGATTGCCTGAACGGATTTGGACGCGTTATAGCTCAAACGAACCGCCTTCTTCTGGGGCATCGAACGCGCCATAACGCGTTTCCTTGTTTTGCTGCAAGGGGGCGATACCTCCAAAAATGTTGTGAAAACGCGGGTTTTTTTTTTTCGTGTTCTCTGCCACTTTTTTGGACCGCCGCTCCTGAACGCCGCTAGCGATTGGGCTGAAACTTGGCATGGATACGCAGTCTATGGTGGCAATTTCTACCTCAAATGCATTTGCTCCTAGTTGCTTCCAGTCTTGAGTTATGGCCGATTTTTCCCGTTTTTTTGGACATAGCCGTTTTTTCAGCCAAAACTTTGTCAGCTATAGGCGCTTCAACCGCTCATCGGAGAGATTTGCTATAATGGTGAAAGTTGACCGCCCAGACATGTAGCATTTCACTTTCAGCAATTCAGGTCGCTCCGACTTCCATGTCGCCATAGCCGAATTTTTTTGATAGTTCCGACAAGAGTAAAACTCCAAAAAATGCCATGTAAACCCCCAATTTTTTTTTTATTTTCGTGAACAATACGTCAAGGCGAGTCATCGGTGTCAATGTTTTTAAAGTTTCATCACTGGATAATGAGATATGAGCTCCTAAACCTTCAAAAAATGATTTTATTTTTATTTTTTTTTTATAATTTTTTTGTTAAAGTAATCGGCATGAAACTTTGCAAACATATGCTGTATACAATCAGAAATTAATCCCCCAAATGGATTCTTCCTAAATGCCCACAATCTTGAGATCCGGAACACTTAGTAATGTTGCGTCTTGGACAACAAATCGAGAGGTCGCGGGTTCGACTCCCGCTGGCGTCTCTGCCATCTCTTAAAAACCAATCAATATTGCGTTACCCCAGTGTCCCTTCCTGCCCCACCCATGTTGTTCCCATGAACCACCCTGCATTTTTTCAGTTTTTTCGTTTTTCTTTTCAGATGTTAAAATATTTTTTGGCTGACTTCAAGTGCTTTTGGGATGGGCTTTATGTGCAACCTCACAAGACACACATTCATGCACGCACGCACGCACGCACGCACGCACGCACGCACGCACGCACTGACGCACGCACGCACGCACGCACGTCCGCCCGCACTCTTGCATGCGCGCACGCACACACCGACGCACGCAAGCACGCCCGCACTCTCGCATGCACGCACTCGCGCACTTTCGTACGCATGCACGCACGCACGCGCGCACGCACGCATGCACGCACGCATGCACGCACGCACGCACGCCGTAGTTGACCACCATCTTGGCCGCGCAGAGGGTGGCATAGGACGCGTCCTCAACGAGCATGCTGGTTGTGGTGGCGTCCTCGTGGT
Organism: Paralinhomoeus sp. GSCO2_6; assembly: GCA_030248085.1. NCBI lineage: Eukaryota > Metazoa > Nematoda > Chromadorea > Monhysterida > Linhomoeidae > Paralinhomoeus > Paralinhomoeus sp. GSCO2_6. The sequence goes on from JASAMY010000030.1 coordinate 54,430, forward strand.
CGGGCTTGGGGTAACGAGCGCGTCACGCGCCACTCGCTGGTGTTCAGCCCCTGATTCTGTAACTCGAGGAGTTGCAGCACGTCCTTGGTGTTCGAGACGTTGCCCAGGAAGGAAGGTGTTTGTAAAGAAATTCTACAGTTTTGAACTTGTACACTGTACACATTTTTATTTAATACGACGTTTCGGCTACGACACCCCCTCCCCCCACAGAATGGTCTCTGGCGTCCCCCCCCCACCCACATCAAAAACCCCGGTACATTTAATCTAATGTGGTAGGGAAAATCAAGCCCCCTGTTTTGTGCACCTTGTTTGCACCCGAAATCCGTGCCTGCGTGGGAGCTAGGGCTGAGCACGGGCCGGCACATCTCGGCCCGGCCCGGCCTGCCAGATAGTCCGGCCCGTCCCGGCTCGGCCCGCACCCTCAAAATCCAGGCCCGGCCCGGCCCGGCCCGTCCAACTGCTCAATATCGCAGGCCCGGCCCGGCCCGGCCCGCAACACGAAATAAGTACAGTCACTACAGTGTACAATTTACTGAAATATCGTATGCCAATTTGCGTGATTTACTTAACGGAATGGCGCATCCACCTCACAGATCGCAGTTCACAACCATTTTACGGCCTTTGCACCATTTGAGCGCGAAAGACGCGCGTCATAGAATACAAAGTTGCTAATGCGGTGCAGAATAGTCGCCGTTACTTACAATGCATTACATATGTAGCAATCTACGTTGGCCGCCAGAACGTCCGGCCCGGCCCGGCCCGGCCCGCACCCTCAAAACGCAGGCCCGGCCCGGCCCGGCCCGCAAAACGGGCCTGGATCCGGCCCGGCCCGGCCCCGGGCCGGGCCGGGCCGGGCCGGGCCGGGCCGGCCCGGCCCATGCTCATCCCTAGTGGGAGCACATTTCGTACATGTCAATACGAAAAAACACTGTATTAAGGAAAAATTTGCAGGCAGCTGCAAAAAAGGGGAATATGTGACTTCCGTAGAGCTGAAGTCCACTTTGAAAAAAGATTGTATAAATAAGAGCATTGCAGTGGAGTCCACTTTGAAAAACGATTGTATAACAGCATTGCAGTTGATGTGGAGTCCATTTTGAAAAACGATTGTATAAGAGCATGCAATGGTATGAACAATCAATTTGCTTGTCACATATTCGGCGTTTTTAGCGTGAGCTATTTTGGCATATTTCATTTCGGACAACAGTCATTCTAGTGACATCACTGTTGCCCAGCTAAAAGTGACACACACTACTGCCCTACGCACATTGCAGATAGAACTAAGAACCATAAGCGCAACTGGACTCTTGGTGTGGTGTGGTATGTATTTCAATGCTGCTGATTACGGATTCTCAAAGGACAGGTAAATGAGAAGTTTCGAAACGGTAATGTAGATTGTGTTTGTAGAACAGCTCCTTAAATTATACCTGAAGTGCCTGTTGTGCATATTCTACCCAGTGCCCACCCACACAAGTCACATGCGCTCTTCAATGCAGGGTACATTGATTAATAACAACAAATGTTTATTATATATATTGCAGGTTGACCCAACAAAATAGTGGCTTACGACTCCGATTTATTATTACTAGCCGCTTCAACTCAGGACTCCTGCTTGCAAAGTACTCCAAAGTGGTTCAGTATCTATATTTTTTGTCCTCAGTAGTGTCTCATCATCAATACAACAACCCTAATATGTGACGACTTCTGAATGCGGATTTTTGAATTTTCGATCGCCTATAACTTTTGATTGCCTGAACGGATTTGGACGCGTTATAGCTCAAACGAACCGCCTTCTTCTGGGGCATCGAACGCGCCATAACGCGTTTCCTTGTTTTGCTGCAAGGGGGCGATACCTCCAAAAATGTTGTGAAAACGCGGTTTTTTTTTTTTCGTGTTCTCTGCCACTTTTTTGGACCGCCGCTCCTGAACGCCGCTAGCGATTGGGCTGAAACTTGGCATGGATACGCAGTCTATGGTGGCAATTTCTACCTCAAAAAACGGGCCTGGAATTCCCGCCCCGCCCCGCCCACGGGGCGGGGCCGGGGCGGGGCGCGCGGCGCCCCCCCCCCCCCCTCACCCCCAGTGGGGGAACATTCTACCACATAAATACAAAAAAACACTGTATTAAGGAAAAATTTGCAGGCAGCTGCAAAAAAGGGGAATATGTGACTTCCGTAGAGCTGAAGTCCACTTTGAAAAAAGATTGTATAAATAAGAGCATTGCAGTGGAGTCCACTTTGAAAAACGATTGTATAACAGCATTGCAGTTGATGTGGAGTCCATTTTGAAAAACGATTGTATAAGAGCATGCAATGGTATGAACAATCAATTTGCTTGTCACATATTCGGCGTTTTTAGCGTGAGCTATTTTGGCATATTTCATTTCGGACAACAGTCATTCTAGTGACATCACTGTTGCCCAGCTAAAAGTGACACACACCACTGCCCTACGCACATTGCAGATAGAACTAAGAACCATAAGCGCAACTGGACTCTTGGTGTGGTGTGGTATGTATTTCAATGCTGCTGATTACGGATTCTCAAAGGACAGGTAAATGAGAAGTTTCGAAACGGTAATGTAGATTGTGTTTGTAGAACAGCTCCTTAAATTATACCTGAAGTGCCTGTTGTGCATATTCTCCATCCATTAACACAACAAATTTCTGTTACTGTGCTTCAAAGAATCAGTTATCCCAATTCCAGACTGCACGTATGTTTGCAGAATAGAACAATTTGTAGGTATCGTAATTCGAACTGTGGTAGAATCAAAATATTCTATTCATTGGCTCATCATTTCCAACTTACAAAATATTTGAGTGTCTATGTACGTGCGTGCGTGCGCGTGTGAGTGTGTGCATAGGTTGATATGCGCTTTTCCTAGTATGCTAAGTGCCACTGTATTCTGTCATCATGTAGCGAGCGCTAAAAACGCCGAATATGTGACAAGCAAATTGATTGTTCATACCATTGCATGCTCTTATACAATCGTTTTTCAAAATGGACTCCACATCAACTGCAATGCTGTTATACAATCGTTTTTCAAAGTGGACTCCACTGCAATGCTCTTATTTATACAATCTTTTTTCAAAGTGGACTTCAGCTCTACGGAAGTCACATATTCCCCTTTTTTGCAGCTGCCTGCAAATTTTTCCTTAATACAATGTGTCATACAATCATGCTGCAAATGCTCAGTTGAAAAGCAACAATGACGAATATGTAAAGTGCTGCAGCAAAAGCCAAAGGAAGTCAACCAATGCAACCAATGCACTTCTGCAATACAGGAAAACATTTTACTGTTTGTTGCACCTTGTTTGTTGCAACGCTTTATTCTTGCGTCCAGTCATTACATTCGATAGTAAAAATTTGACACTATACCATCTTGGGCAGACACCATAAATCCCATATTTTGTGGCGGCGGGCTAATTGTTTTAATCAGCCCTTCAGAGCCAGCTAATAATAATTGCCTTTTTTTGTAATCTGCATGGTTGCTCGCATATGTTCATGCATCGTGATCTGCAGGCGCAGTGCTGCTGCTTCCCGATCGGCTTGTGCACGCGCCGCCGACTGCTCGGCAGTCTGCTATAAATAGGTAATTGCACCGCAAAACATTTGAGCGCCATTGAGAAACTAAATAATACACTTCTTCTGAAGCTCCTTGACCGCTCTGTAGAACTCGTCGAAATTTGTGAACGGCCTCTCTTCCTCTTGGAGCGACTTGCCAAAGCGGCGCTCTCATCCTGCCTGCTTGTGCAAGGCCTTTGGACCTGCTCTAAGCTAGGATCGCTGTCCGACGCTTCCAATTCCCTTCCGGCAGGCTGTGGGCGGACGTTTTTCGGCAGGCTTGGGCTTGAGTCTCCCTTACGTCGTTTTTTTGGCAAAACACAATTGTTGCGTCCGCATCCGCTGCATCCGAAACCAAAGCGAAGCCTAAGTCTAAGCCAAAGCCAAAGCCTAAACATGACTGGACTAAAGCAAAGTCTGGACTAAGCCTAAAATTAAGAAAGTGTTCATCGGACACAGCGAACGCGGACGCATCAATTGTTTTCAGCCGTTTCCAACAGAAAAAAAACCAAAACAACGCACCACTAAAACGCTAACACGCGTGCGTGCGTGCGTGCGTGCGTGCGTGCGTGCGTGCGTGCGTGCGTGCGTGCGTGCGTGCGTGCGTGCGTGCGTGCGTGCGTGCGTGCGTGCGTGCGTGCGTGCGTGCGTGCGTGCGTGCGTGCGCGAGTCCGTGCGTGCGTGCGAGCGTGCGTGCGTGCGCGTTTGCGTGCGTGCGTGCGTGAGTGCTTGCGTGCGTGCGCGAATCCGTGCGTGCGTGCGTGCGTGCATGCGTGCATGTGTGCGCGTTCGCATAGGTATGTATGTTCGGGCTTTTTTACCCTCAACTTGAGCCATATTCCGTGCGTGCATGCGTGCGTGCGAGCGTGCGTGCGTGCGTGCGTGCGCGAGTCCGTGCTTGCGCGCGTGCGTGTGTGCGTGCGTGCGTGCGTGCGTGCGTGCGTGCGTGCGTGCGTGCGTGCGTGCGTGCGTGCTAATGCGTGCGCGCATGCGTGCGTGCGTGTGCGTGTAATACAAGTTTTTATAGCGTTGACACCTGCAAAACACAGTAAAAAATAATAAAAAGTTCGAAGTTTTTATAGCATAAACACGTGCAAAACAAAAAAGTTATAAACAAAAAAGTTACAAGTATTTTTATGGCAGAGGTTTGATCCCAGGACCTCCAGAAAAGTAACGTACATCATAACCACTACGCCATTGATCTGTGTGAAATGGTTTTCTAAACACTTCTGATAAGTCAGAAGCACGCATAAAATGCGCTGTATCATCATATAATTTATTTATATTTGCATAACACATGGATTACGACAGCTTCAGTAGTGTCACTCTTATTTTGATGGTAAAATGTGCCAAGCAAGCCAGCAAGCAAAATTTCAGCTCAATCCATCCAGCAGAACTCTCTGCTGCATTGCACACAGAACCCACAAACAGTCATACCTACTACTGTAGAAAAGGATAATGCCATATCTTGTCACTACTGTAGCGGATTGGAAAACGAATGCCAGATTCGTGATCACCACGGTCGATTACATATATACCAAGCAGATTTGACACTAAATTCTCAAATTCGATCAAACACAATTTGCATATTCAATGCGTCGTATCTCGCGATTACGGTATCGCACCGAAAAACGGATGTGATATTCGTGATCAGCACGGTCGATTACATATATCCCAAGCAGAATTGACACTGAATTCTCAAATTCGATCAAACACGTATGCGAAATTTGCATACCTCACGGATTACGGTAGCTATCGCAAATCCGGCCCTTAAATGACGGTGAAGTTTCCCACGGCAGGTTCATACAAAATTTCAGCTCAATCCATCCAGCACAACTCTCTGCGCTGCGTTGCACACAGACAGACAGACAGACAGACAGACAGACAGACATTGTGTTAGAATAAGATGCCACAGGGGCAGGAGGAGAAGCATCTCTGTGGGGCGGGAGACAGGGGGGGAAAACTTCCTCCCCCCAGGTGTGTGTGTGTGTGTGTGTGTGTGTGTGTGTGTGCGCGAAACAACCACCTGTCTCAGAGCTCCCCCCGGTTTCTTACCAACAAGCCGCGCCCGCCCCCCCCCCCCCAGTACATGGTCTTCAACCGACCTGGGTGTTGAAGTCGATCACGACCTTGGACTTCGCCAAATCGGATCAGTCCTGCACTAAGTCCATGCATACCCTTGGTACACTGGGACTATTGCGCCACCATTCTCACCAGTCTCCATTGTCCCAGTGTTGAGAAATAGATTTTTGTTACTTAAATTCACTTTTCAAAAATTTATTTCTCTCTCGTCTTGAGGGCTGCAGGTCTGAAACTCGGCGTGCACACTACCCGTGGGTAGGCCTACGCGCCCCACCACCTGGCTCTCGCCCCAGCCCCCAGCCACCAGTAGCAATAGAAACCCTGTATATCTTTTCATAGGGAAGTACAGCAGGGCCACCGAGCGCAATTGCACGTCACCACCTACCGACTATTACTACAACACATATACCACCCTCCTACCATCCCTCCTTCGAGAGATCCAGGTGCGGACCCAGATACAGACAGGGCGATTAGAGTATACTAGCGCGATCGCGCGCGCCTTCGGCGCGCGCTCACGCGCTAGGTCGCTCGCCGCTTTGCGGCTCGCGACGCTAGCGGGCTCGGCGCTACGCGCCTCGCCTCCTTTGGGCTCGCCGCTTCGCGGCTCGCCCCTAGTAAAAAGCGCACCTCGTGTGCCAGTACATATGCCACAGTGTGTGTCAGTGAGACGCATCTCTGTGTGGGTGCTGTGTGTGAGCTTGTGTGCAGTGGTGTTTTTTTTTTTTTTTTTTTTTTTGGAGGTTTGAGACCGAAGTCTCAGGCGAGAGGGGGACCCATAGGTCCTTGGTTACCTCTGCCTACAAGACCGATTGTCTCAGTGAGAACAGCGATCAGGGGGCACAGTTTTTGGCGTGAGCCCCTTGCCCAAGGGGGTTACTGTTATTGGCAGTCTTGCCACGCTGAGGATCGAACCCCGCACCTTGCGGTTTGGAGCCAACGCCTTAGCCCAACTGCGCAAACAGTTTACACTTATAGCTTTGGGCAGTCAGTCGCTACCATCTTCATCATGGTTTTCTAGTGGCTCTCGACCATGCCATGTGTCTGCGTGCGTGCGTGCGTGCCTCAGAGTCCCGCTCGACTGTTTTCTAACAATTTGGCGCTGGCGCACTCTGACCAGTACATGGTCTTCAACGGACTGGGTGTTGAAGTCGATCACGACCTTGGACTTCACCAAATCGGCTCGGTCCTCCACTAAGTCTGTGCACACCTTTGGCACCTTGGGACTATTGCGCCACTGCTCACACCAGTCTCCATTGACCCAGTAAAGAGAAATCGATTTTTGTTACTTAAATTCACATTTCAAAAATTTATTTCTCTCTCGTCTTGAGGGCTGCAGGTCTGAAACTCGGCGTGTGCACTACCCTTGGGCAGGCCTACGCGCCCCACCTGTTTGCCCCCTCCCCAAGCTCCAGCCACCAGTAGAAATAGAAACCCTGCATATATTTTCATAGGGAAGTACAGCAGGGCCACCGAGTGCAATTGCACGTGAGGTGCACACGACCATTGCTGTGACCCATATAGCACCCCTCCAGGACCCACCCATCTTCCAGGGAAAGTGCGGACATACAGACACACACGGTGATTATAGTAAAGGACTAGCGCGATCGCGCGCGCCTTCGGCGCGCGCTCACGCGCTAGGTCGCTCGCCGCTGCGCGGCTCGCGACGCTAACGGGCTCGGCGCTGCGCGCCTCGCCTCCTCCGGGCTCGCCGCTTGCGCGGCTCGCCCGTCGCCCCTAGTATTAAACGCGACAGGTGCGCGCCAGTGTGTGTGTGCGTGCGTGCGTGCGTGCGTGCGTGCGTGCGTGCGTGCGTGCGTGCGTGCCTGCTGCGTGCGCGCGTGCACGTGCGTGCATGTGCGAGTACTCAGAGTGGTAATGGACTGTTCACTGACAATTTGGCGCTGGCGCACTCTGACGTGTACATGGTGCTGTGGGTGTTGTAGTCGATCTCGACCTCAAACGCCACAAAATCAGATTTTGCGCTGAGTGCCTGCACTCCCTTGGCATGCTGGAAGTATCGCATCACTGTTCTAAGCAGCCTGCCTCCATAGGCAAGTGTTGAGATATCCAGGTTTACACGCGGTTACATTGTACAGAACAAACCTTCTATTTCTAGAAGGTTCGATGAGCATGGTGTTTACCTACAGTTAACAATGGATTGGGTCGCAAACATTAACACTTAAGCGTTGTATATAAGCCTGTTTGTCTTGTTGCACGCCCATTGAATTGGTGAAGTAGTGGACTCGTAAACATGCGTCAGTGGTTCGACTCCTAGGCTCGCCATATGGTTGTTTTTATTTTTCTTTTTTCAAAAAAATGCGCTAGCGTACAACCACCCTCCGCACAGCGGGAGCATCGCTCCACCTTTTTCACCGCATTCCATCAACCCACTGTTGAGAAACATATTTTTGTTTAAAAAAATTAACTTTCAAAAATTCATTTCTCTCTTCTCTTGAGGGCTGCAGGTCTGAAACTTGGCGTGTACACTACCCTTGTACAGGTCTACACGCCCCACCACCTGGCTCCCGCCCCAGCCCCCAGCCACCGGTAGAAATAGAGACCCTGCATATCTTTTCATAGGGAAGTACAGCAGGGCCACCGAGTGCAATTGCACGTGATGTGCACACGACCATCACTATGAGCCATATAGCACCCCTCTACGGCTCGCCCAGCTCGCGGGCTGAGTGCGGACACACGCACAGACAGACACGGTGGTTATAGTAAAGGACTAGCGCGATCGCGCGCGCCTTCGGCGCGCGCTCACGCGCTAGGTCGCTCGCCGCTTCGCGGCTCGCGACGCTAGCGGGCTCGGCGCTGCGCGCCTCGCCTCCTCCGGGCTCGCCGCTTGCGCGGCTCGCCCGTCGCCCCTAGTATTAAACGCGACAGGTGCGCGCCAGTGCGTGCGCGCGGCAGTGCGTGCGCGCGCGAGTGCGTGCGTGCGCCAGTGCGTGCGCGCGCCAGTGCGTGCGTGCGTGCGTGCGTGCGTGCGTGCGTGCGTGCGTGCGTGCGTGCGTGCGTGCGTGCGTGCGTGAGCGTGCTCGCGCGCGCCTTCGGCGCGCGCTCACGCGCTAGTGTAAGTCGCTGACCATCTTCATCATGGTCTCCTAGTGGCTCTCGACCATGCCATGTGTGTGTGTGTGTGTGTGTGCGAGTGCTCAGAGTCACAAGGGAGTGTTCTCTATCAATTTGGCGCTGGCGCACTCTGACCGGTACATGGTCTTCAATGGACGGGGTATTGAAGTCGATCACGACCTTGGACTTTGCCAAATCGGATCGGTAGTCCACTCTGTCCATGCACACCCTTGGTACCCTGGGACTATCGCGCCACAGTTCTCACCAGTCTTCCCTGACTCAGTGTTGAGAAATCGATTTTTGTTACTTAAATTCACATTTCAAAAATTTATTCCTCTCTTGTCTTGAGGGCTGCAGGTCTGAAAGTCGGCGTGTACACTACCCTTGTGTAGGCCTACGCGCCCCACCTGTTTGCCCCCTCCCCAGGCTCCAGCCACCAGTAGAAATAGAAACCCTGCATATCTTTTCATAGGGAAGTACAGCAGGGCCACCGAGTGCAATTGCACGTGAGGTGCACACGACCTTTGCTGTGACCCATATAGCAGCCCTCCAGGGCTTGCCCAGCTTTCGGGGAAAGTGCGGACATACAGACAGACAGACACGGTGGTTATAGTAAAGGACTAGCGCGCTCGCGCGCGCCTTCGGCGCGCGCTCACGCGCTAGGTCGCTCGCCGCTTCGCGGCTCGCGACGCTAGCGGGCTCGGCGCTGCGCGCCTCGCCTCCTCCGGGCTCGCCGCTTGCGCGGCTCGCCCGTCGCCCCTAGTATTAAACGCGACAGGTGCGCGCCAGTGCGTGCGCGCGCCAGTGCGTACGCGCGCCAGTGCGTGCGTGCGCCAGTGCGTGCGCGCGCCAGTGCGTGCGTGCGTGCGTGCGTGCGTGCGTGCGTGCGTGCGTGCGTGCGTGCGTGCGTGCGTGCGTGCGTGCGTGCGTGCGTGCGTGAGCGTGCTCGCGCGCGCCTTCGGCGCGCGCTCACGCGCTAGTGTAAGTCGCTGACCATCTTCATCATGGTCTCCTAGTGGCTCTCGACCATGCCATGTGTGTGTGTGTGTGTGTGCGAGTGCTCAGAGTCACAAGGGAGTATTCTCTATCAATTTGGCGCTGGCGCACTCTGACCGGTACATGGTCTTCAATGGACGGGGTATTGAAGTCGATCACGACCTTGGACTTTGCCAAATCGGATCGGTAGTCCACTCTGTCCATGCACACCCTTGGTACCCTGGGACTATCGCGCCACAGTTCTCACCAGTCTTCCCTGACTCAGTGTTGAGAAATCGATTTTTGTTACTTAAATTCACATTTCAAAAATTTATTCCTCTCTTGTCTTGAGGGCTGCAGGTCTGAAAGTCGGCGTGTACACTACCCTTGTGTAGGCCTACGCGCCCCACCTGTTTGCCCCCTCCCCAGGCTCCAGCCACCAGTAGAAATAGAAACCCTGCATATCTTTTCATAGGGAAGTACAGCAGGGCCACCGAGTGCAATTGCACGTGAGGTGCACATGACCATCACTATGACCCATATGGCACCCCTCTAGGACTCGCCCATCTTCTGGGGAAAGTGCGGACGGACAGACTCACAGACAGAATACCGTGGTTATAGTAAAGGACTAGCGCGCTCGCGCGCGCCTTCGGCGCGCGCTTCGCGTGCTAGGTCGCTCGCCGCTTCGCGGCTCGCGACGCTAACGGGCTCGGCGCTGCGCGCCTCGCCTCCTTTGGGCTCGCCGCTTCGCGGCTCGCCCCTAGTGAAAAGCGCAAGTCGTGTGCCAGTACATATGTCACAGTGTGTGTCAGTGAGAAGCATCTCTGTGTGGGTGCTCCATGTGAGCTTGTGTGCAGTGGTGTTCACACAGAAGGCTTTGGGCAGTCGGTCGCTACCATCTTCATCATGGTCTTCTAGTGGCTCTTGACCATTCCGTGTGTGTGCGTGCGTGCGTGCCTCAGAGTACCACTGGACTGTTTTGCAACAATTTGGCGCTGGCGCACTCTGACCAGTATGTGGTCTTCAACGGACTGGGTGTTGAGGTCGATCACGACCTTGGACTTCACCAAATCGGGTCGGTCCTCCACTAAGTCCGTGCACACCCTTGGTACCCTGGGACTATTGCGCCACTGCTCTCACCAGTCTCCACTGACCCAGTGTTGAGAAATCGATTTTTGTTACTTAAATTCACATCTCAAAAAATCCATATGTGTGCGTGCGTGCGTGCGTGCGTGCCTCAGAGTCCCACTGGACTGTTTTCTAACAATTTGGCGCTGGCGCACTCTGACCAGTACATGGTCTTCAACGGACTTGGTGTTGAAGTCGATCACGACCTTGGACTTCCCCAAATCGGATCAGTCCTGGACTAAGTCCATACAAACCCTTAGTACACTGGGACTATCGCGCCACAGTTCTCACCAGTCTCCATGGACCCAGTGTTGAGAAATCGATTTTTGTTACTTAATTTCACATTTCAAAAATTTATTCCTCCCTTGTCTCGAGGGCTGCAGGTCTGAAACTCGGCATGTAGACTACCCTTGCGTAGGCCTACGCGCCCCACTCCCTGGCTCCCACCCCAGCCCTCAGCCACTGGTAGAAATAGAGACCCGGCATATCTTTTCATAGGGAAGTACACCAGGACCACCGAGTACAATTGCAAGTCACCGGGAGGGGACTACCACAATGACCCATAAGGCACCCCTCCAGGGCCCGCCCAGCTTCCTGGGAAAGTGCGGACAGACAGACAGACAGACAGACAGACACCGTGGTTATAGTAAAGGACTAGCGAGATCGCGCGCGCCTTCGGCGCGCGCTCACGCGCTAGGTCGCGGGCCGCTTCGCGGCCCGCGACGCTACCGGGCTCGGCGCTGCGCGCCTCGCCTCCTCCGGGCTCGCCGCTTGCGCGGCTCGCCCGTCGCCCCTAGTATTAAACGCGACAGGTGCGCGCCAGTGCGTGCGTGCGTGCGTGCGTGCGTGCGTGCCTGCTGCGTGCGCGCGCGCACGTGCGTGCATGTGCGAGTACTCAGAGTGGTAATGGACTGTTCACTGACAATTTGGCGCTGGCGCACTCTGACGTGTACAGTGCTGTGGGTGTTGTAGTCGATCTCGACCTCAAACGCCACGAAATCAGATTGTGTACTGAGTGCCTGCACTCCCTTGGCATGCTGGAAGTATCGCACTCTGTTCTAGGCAGCCTCGATAGGCAAGGCAAGTGTTGAGATATCCATGTTTACACACAGTTACATTGTACAAACATTCTATTTCTAGAAGGTTCTATGAATGTGGTATTTACCTATGGATCGAGAGGCCAATGGCTACCTAAGTGTACATAAGCACATTTGTTTCGTTTCGCCCACATTGCATTGGTGAAGTTGGTTAGGTAACGGTCTCGTAAACACGCGTCTGTGGTTCGACTCCTAGCCTCGCCGTGTGGTTGTTTTTATTTTTCTTTTTTCAAAAAAATGCGGTGACGTACAGCCACCCTCCGTACAGTGGGAGCATCGCTCCACCTTTTTCACCACTCTCCATCGACCCAGTGTTGAGAAACAGATTTTTGTTTAAAAAAATTAACTTTCAAAAATTTATTTCTCTCTCTTCTTGAGGGCTGCAGGTCTAAAACTTGGCGTGTACACTACCCTAGTGTAGGCCTACGCGCCCCACCACCCGGCTCCCACCCCAGCCCCTAGCCACCAGTAGAAATAGACACCCGGTATATCTTTTCATAGAGAAGTACAGCAGGACCATCGAGTGGGGAGGCACGACCTGGACACGGGACTAATAGGTTGGCGCATATAGCACCCTCGTGGGCTTCGCCCAGCTCGAGAAGAAACTGCGGACACACTGACAGACACACCAGGCGATTATAGTAAAGGACTAGCGCGCTCGCGCGCGCCTTCGGCGCGCGCTCCGCGCGCTAGGTCGCGCGCCGCTTCGCGGCGCGCGACGCCAACAGGCTCGGCGCTGCGCGCCTCGCCTCCTTTGGGCTCGCCGTTTCGCGGCTCGCCCCTAGTGAAAAGCGCAAGTCGTGTGCCAGTACATATGCCACAATGTGTGTCAGTGAGAAGCATCTCTGTGTGGGTGCTGGGCGTGAGCTTGTGTGCAGTGGTGTTCACACAGAAGGTGTTGGGCAGTAAGTCGCTGACCATCTTCATCGTGGTCTTCTAGTGGCTCTCGACCATGCCATGTGTGTGTGCGTGTCTCAGAGTCCCGCTCGACTGTTTTCTAACAATTTGGCGCTGGCGCACTCTGACCAGTACATGGTCTTCAACGGACTGGATGTTGAAGTCGATCACGACCTTGGACTTCGCCAAGTCGGGTCGGTCCTGCACCAAGTCCGTGCACACCCTTGGTACCCTGCGACTATTGCGCCACTGCTCTCACCAGTCTCCATGCACCCAGTGTTGAGAAATCGATTTTTGTTACTTAAATTCACATTTCAAAAATTTATTTCTCTTTCGTCTTGAGGGCTGCAGGTCTGAAACTCGGCGTGTAGACTACCCTTGTGTAGGCCTACGCGCCCCACCACCTGGCTCCCGCCCCACAGTAAGTCGCTGATCATCTTCATCATGGTCTTCTAGTGGCTCTCGGCCATGCCATATGTGTGTGTTGGTGCCTCAGAGTCCCGCTTGACTGTTTTCTAACAATTTGGCGCTGGCGCACTCTGACCAGTACATGGTCTTCAACGGACTGGGTGTTGAAGTCGATCACGACCTTGGACTTCGCCAAATCGGATCGGTCCTGCACTAAGTCTGTACACACCCTTAGTACACTGGGAGTATCGCGCCACAGTTCTCACCAGTCTCCATTGACTCAGTGTTGAGAAGTCGATTTTTGTTACTTAAATACACATTTCAAAAATTTATTTCTCTCTCGTCTTGAGGGCTGCAGGTCTGAAACTCGGCGTGTACAGTACCCTTGGGCAGGCCTACGCGCCCCACCTGTTTGCCCCCTCCCCAGGCTCCAGCCACCAGTAGCAATAGGAACCCTGCATATATTTTCATAGGGAAGTACAGCAGGGCCACCGAGTGCAATTGCACGTCAGCACCTACCGACTATTACTATAACACATATACCACCCTCCCAGCATCCCCCCTTCTAGAGATCCAGGTGCGGACCCAGCCACAGACAGGGCGATTAGAGAGTAAGACTAGCGCGCTCGCGCGCGCCTTCGGCGCGCGCTCCGCGCGCTAGGTCGCTCGCCGCTTCGCGGCTCGCGACGCTAACGGGTTCGGCGCTGCGCGCCTCGCCTTCTCCGGGCTCGCCGCTTGCGCGGCTCGCCCGTCGCCCCTAGTTTTAAACGCGACAGTGCGTGCCTGCGTGCGTGCGTGTATGCCGCATGCATGCTGCGTGCGCGTGCGTGTGTGTGTGCGTTCTGCATGCGGGCGTGCCTGCTGCGTGCGCGCGCGCACGTGCGTGCATGTGCGAGTACTCATAGTCGTAATGGACCGTTCTCTAACAATTTGGCGCTGGCGCACTCTCACGTGTACATGGTGCTGTAGGTGTTGTAGTCGATCTCGACCTCGAACACCACGAAATCAGATTTTGCACTGAGTGCCTGCACTCCTTGGCATGCTGGAAGTATCGCACCCTGTTCTAGGCAGCCTCCATAGGCAAGTGTTGAGATATCCATGTTTATACGCGGTTACCTACATTGTTCAGAACAAACATTCTATTTCTAGAAAGTTCTATGAACATGGTGTTTGCCTATGAATCGAGAGGCCAACGATACGTTAAGCGTACCTAAGCCCATTTGTCTTGATTTGGCAGAGTTGTGTTGGGCAAGTTGGTTAGGTAACGGGCTCATAAACACGCATCAGTGGTTTGATTCTTTGCCTCGCCCGATGGTTGATTTTATTTTTCTTTTTTCAAAAAAATGCGGTGGCGTACAACCACCCTCCGTACAGTGGGAGCATCGCTCCACCTTTTTCACCAACCTCCATCGACCCAGTGTTGAGAAACAGATTTTTGTTAAAAAAAATTAACTTTCAAAAATTTATTTCTCTCTCGTATTGAGGGATGCAGGTGTGAAACTTGGCATGCACACTACCCTAGTGTAGGCCTACACGCCCCACTACCTCGCTCCCTTGCCAGCCCCCAGCCACCGGTAGAAATAGAAACCTGGCATATCTTTTCATTGAGAAGTACAGCAGGACCACCGAGTACAATTGCAAGTCACTAGGAGGGGACTATCACAACAACCCATATACCACCCCTCTAGGGCCCGCCCAGCTTCCTGGGAAAGTGCGGACACACGCACAGACAGACACGGTGGTTATAGTAAAGGACTAGCGCGATCGCGCGCGCCTTCGGCGCGCGCTCACGCGCTAGGTCGCTCGCCGCTTCGCGGCTCGCAACGCTAACGGGCTCGGCGCTGCGCGCCTCGCCTCCTCCGGGCTCGCCGCTTGCGCGGCTCGCCCGTCGCCCCTAGTAAACACGACAGTTGCGCGTCAGTGTGTGCGTACATGCGTGCGTGCGTGCGTGCGTGCGTGCGTGCGTGCGTGCGTGCGTGCGTGCGTGCATGCTGAGTGCATGCTGCATGCATGTGCGAGTACTCAGAGTCGTAATGGACTGTTCTCTAACAATTTGCCGCTGGCGCACTCTCACGTGTACATGGTGCTGTGGGTGTTGTAGTCGATCTCGACCTCGAATGCCACAAAACCAAATTCTACACTGAGTTCCTGCACTACCTTGGTATGCTGGAACTATGGCACCACAAACCAGCCTCCATAGGCAAGTGTTAAGAAATCCATGTTTATACGCGGTTACATTGTACAGAACAAACATTCTATTTTTAGAAGGTTCGATGTACGTGTTTACCTTCAGTTACGATGGATTGAGTTGGTAACACTACTCTTAAACGTACAAAAGCCCATTTGCGTTGGTCGCCGCCTGTTCCATTGGCGAAGTTGGTTAGGTAACAGACTCGTAAACATGCGTCAGTGGTTCGACTCCTAGACTCGCTGTGTGGTGTTTTTTATTTTTCTTTTTTTCAAAAAAATGCGGTGGCGTGCAACCACCTCCGTACAGTGGGAGCATCGCTCCACCTTTTTCACCGCTTTCCATCAACCCAGTGTTGAGAAACAGATTTTTGTTTAAAAAAATAACTTTCAAAAATTTATTTCTCTCTCGTCTTGAGGGATGCAGGTCTGAAACATGGCATGTGCACTACCCTTGTGTAGGCCTACGCGCCCCACCACGTGGCTCCCGCCCCAACCCCCAGCCCCTGGTAGAAATAGAAACCCGGCATATCTTTTCATAGGGAAGTACAGCAGGACCACCGAGTACAATTGCACGTCACCTGGAGGGGACTACCACAATGACCCATAAGGCACCCCTCCAGGACCCGCCCAGCTTCGGGGGAAAGTGCGGACAGACAGACAGACAGACCAGGCGATGAGAGTAAAGGACTAGCGCGCTCGCGCGCGCCTTCGGCGCGCGCTCACGCGCTAGGTCGCTCGCCGCTTCGCGGCTCGCGACGCTAGCGGGCTCGGCGCTGCGCGCCTCGCCTCCTTTGGGCTCGCCGCTTCGCGGCTCGCCCCTAGTGAAAAGCGCAAGTCGTGTGCCAGTACATATGCCACAGTGTGTGTCAGTGAGAAGCATCTCTGTGTGGTTGCTGTGTGTGAGCTTGTGTGCAGTGGTGTTCACACAGAAGGCGTTGAGCAGTAAGTCGCTGACCATCTTCATCATGGTCTTCTAGTGGCTCTCGACCATGCCATATGTGTGTGCGTGCGTGCCTCACAGTCCAACTTTACTGTTTTCAAACAATTTGGCGCTGGCGCACTCTGACCAGTACATGGTCTTCAACTGACTGGGTGTTGAAGTCGATCACGACCTTGGACTTCGCCAAATCGGATCGGTCCTGCACTAAGTCCATGCATACCCTTGGTACACTGGGACTATTGCGCCACCATTCTCACCAGTCTCCATTGACCCAGTGTTGAGAAATAGATTTTTGTTACTTAAATTTACATTTCAAAAATTTATTTCTCTCTTGTCTTGAGGGCTGCAGGTCTGAAACTCGGCGTGTATACTACCCCTGTGTAGGCCTACGCGCCCCACCACCTGGCTCTCGCCCCAGCCCCCAGCCACCAGTAGAAATAGAAAACCGGCATAACTTTTCATTCATACAGCAGGACCACCGAGTACAATTGCAAGTCAATGGGAGGGGACTATCACAATGACCCATAAGGCACCCCTTCACGGCCCGCCCAGCTTCGGGGGAAAGTGCGGATCTTTAGGGCTGCAGGTCTAAAACTCACTGTGCACACTACCCTTGGGTAGGCCTACACGCCCCACCATCTGGCTCCCACCCCAGCCCCCAGCCACCGGTAGAAATAAAAACCCTGCATATCTTTTCATAGGGAAGTACAGCAGGGCCACCGAGTGCAATTGCACGTGAGGTGCACACGACCATCACTATGACCCATGTGGCACCCCTCAAGGACTCGCCCATCTTCTGGGGAAAGTGCGGACGGACAGACTCACAGACAGAATACCGTGGTTATAGTAAAGGACTAGCGCGATCGCGCGCGCCTTCGGCGCGCGCTCACGCGCTAGGTCGCTCGCCGCTTCGCGGCTCGCGACGCTAACGGGCTCGGCGCTGCGCGCCTCGCCTCCTCCGGGCTCGCCGCTTGCGCGGCTCGCCCGTCGCCCCTAGTATTAAACGCGACAGGTGCGCGCCAGTGTGTGCGTGCGTGCGTGCGTGCGTGCGTGCGTGCGTGCGTGCGTGCGTGCGTGCGTGCGTGCGTGCGTGCGTGCGTGCGTGCGTGCGTGCGTGCGTGCGTGCGTGCGTGCGTGCGTGCGTGCGTGCGTGCGCGCGCGTGCGTGCGTGCGAGCGTGCGTGCGAGAGCGCGCGTGTGAGCGCGCGTGCGCGCGCGCGCGTGCGTGCGTGCGTGCGCGCGCGTGCGTGCGTGCGTGCCTGCTGCGTGCGCGCGCGCACGTGCGTGCATGTGCGAGTACTCAGAGTGGTAATGGACTGTTCACTGAAAGTTTGGCGCTGGCGCACTCTGACGTGTACATGGTGCTGTGGGTGTTGTAGTCGATCTCGACCTCGAACGCCACGAAATCAGATTTTGCACTGAGTGCCTGCACTCCCTTGGCATGCTGGAAGTATCGCACTCTGTTCTAGGCAGCCTCCATAGGCAAGTGTTGAGATATCCATGTTTAATTGAACAGAACAAACATTCTATTTCTAGAAGGTTTGATGAGCATTGTGTTTTCGTACAGTTACAATGGATCGGGTCGCAAACATTAACACTTAAGCGTATATAAGCCTGTTTGTCCTGTTGCACGCCCATTGAATTGGCGAAGTAGGTTAGGTAACAGACTCGTAAACATGCGTCAGTGGTTCGACTCCTAGGCTCGCCGTATGGTTGTTTTTATTTTTCTTTTTTCAAAAAAATGCGCTAGCGTACAACCACCCCCCGCACAGCGGGAGCATCGCTCCACCTTTTTTACCGCATTCCATCAACCCACTGTTGAGAAACATATTTTTGTTTAAAAAAAATAACTTTCAAAAATTTATTTCTCTCTTGTCTTGAAAGCTGCAGGTCTGAAACTCGGCATGTACACTACCCTTGCATAGGCCTACACGCCCCACCACCTGGCTCCCGCCCCAACCCCCAGCCACCAGTAGAAATAGAGACCCTGCATATATTTTCATAGGGAAGTACAGCAGGGCCACCGAGTGCAATTGCACGTGAGGTCCACACGACCATCACTACCAACCATACAGCACCCCTCCAGGACTCACCCATCTTCTGGGGAAAGTGCGGACGGACACACAGACAAACACGGTGGTTATAGGAAAGGACTAGCGCAATCGCGCGCGCCTTCGGCGCGCGCTCACGCGCTAGGTCGCTCGCCGCTTCGAGGCTCGCGACGCTAACGGGCTCGGCGCTGCGCGCCTCGCCTCCTCCGGTCTCGCCGCTTGCGCGGCTCGCCCGTCGCCCCTAGTTTTAAACGCGACAGTTCGCGTCAGTGTATGCGTGCGTGCGTGCGTGCGTGCGTGCGTGCGTGCGTGCGTGCGTGCGTGCGTGCGTGCGTGCGTGCGTGAGTGCGTGCGTGCGTGCGTGCGTGCGTGCGTGCGTGCGTGCGTGCGTGCGTGCGTGCGTGCGTGCGTGCGCGTGCGTGTGTGCCTGCGCGCGCGCACGTGCGTGCATGTGCGAGTACTCAGAGTGGTAATGGACTGTTCACTGACAATTTGGCGCTGGCGCACTCTGACGTGTACATGGTGCTGTGGGTGTTGTAGTCGATCTCGACCTCGAACGCCACGAAATCAGATTTTGCACTGAGTGCCTGCACTCCCTTGGCATGTTGGAAGTATCGCACTCTGTTCTAGGCAGCCTCCATAGGCAAGTGTTGAGATATCCATGTTTACACGCGGTTAATTGAACAGAACAAACATTCTATTTCTAGAAGGTTCGATGAGCATTGTGTTTACCTACAGTTACAATGGATCGGGTTGCAAACATTAACACTTAAACGTATATAAGCCTGTTTGTCTTGTTGCACGCTCATTGAATTGGCGAAGTAGGTTAGGTAACGGACTCATAAACATGCGTCAGTGGTTCGACTCCTAGGCTCGCCATATGGTTGTTTTTATTTTTCTTTTTTCAAAAAAATGCGTTAGCGTACAACCACCCTCCGCACAGCGGGAGCATCGCTCCACCTTTTTCACCGCATTCCATCAACCCACTGTTGAGAAACATATTTTTGTTTAAAAAAATTAACTTTCAAAAATTCATTTCTCTCTTCTCTTGAGGGCTGCAGGTCTGAAACTTGGCATGTACACTACCATTGTACAGGTCTACACGCCCCACCACCTTGCTCCCGCCCCAGCCCCCAGCCACCGGTAGAAATAGAAACCCAGCATAACTTTTCATAGGGAAGTACAGCAGGGCCACCGAGTGCAATTGCACGTGAGGTGCACACGACCATCACCACCAAGCATACAGCACCCTTCCACGGCTCGCCCAGCTCGCGGGCCAAGTGCGGACACACAGACAAACACGGTGGTTATAGGAAAGGACTAGCGCGATCGCGCGCGCCTTCGGCGCGCGCTCACGCGCTAGGTCGCTCGCCGCTTCGCGGCTCGCGACGCTAGCGGGCTCGGCGCTGCGCGCCTCGCCTCCTTTGAGCTCGCTGCTTGTGCAGCTCACCTCCAGTTTTTTACGTGACAGGCGTGTGGCAGTGTAAATGTGCGTGCAATGTATGTGCATGTGTGCGTGCGTGCGTTTGCTCAAAGTTACAATGGACTACCAATTTGGAGCTGCTGCTCTCCAACATGTACATGGTGCTGTGTCTGTTGTGGTGTCCGTCTCCGATCTCAACCGAACTTTACCAAACTATGTATGCTGCAACAACAGGGACAACACAAGGTAAACAAACACGTGCTAGATACAACCATACAAAGCAATAAGGCTGGGTGTTGGAGGACCCATCCCACTGTTATTCAATCAAGGGATGGATCAGTCAAGGAGGCTACTGAAGTAGTGAGGGGTTTCTAATTCAAGCAAGTCAACGCAACATCCTGCCCACCTCCAGAAGTCCCGGGCCGCTGCCCCGAGGCTACTGAAGTAGAGGGGGGGTCTAATTTAAGCAAGTCAAACACCACACCCCACCTGCCTCCAGAAGTCCCGGGCCGCTGCCCCGAGGCTACCGAAGTAGGGAAGGGGGGAGTTCTAATTTAAGCAAGTCAAACACCACACCCCACCAGCATCCAGAAGTCCCGGGCCGCTGCCCCGAGGCTACCCGAAGTAGGAAGGGGGGAGTTCCAATTTAAGCAAGTCAAACACCACACCCCACCTGCCTCCAGAAGTCCCGGGGCCGCTGCCCCAGGCTACTGAAGTAGAGGGGGGGGTCTAATTTAAGCAAGTCAAACACCACACCCCACCTGCCTCCAGAAGTCCCGGGCAGCTGCCCCGAGGCTACCGAAGTAGGAAGGGGGGAGTTCTAATTTAAGCAAGTCAAACACCACACCCCACCTGCCTCCAGAAGTCCCGGGCCGCTGCCCCGAGGCTACTGAAGTAGAGGGGGGGGTCTAATTTAAGCAAGTCAAACACCACACCCCACCTGCCTCCAGAAGTCCCGGGCCGCTGCCCGAGGCTACCGAAGTCAGAAGGGGGAGTTCTAATTTAAGCAAGTCAAATACCACACCCCACCTGCCTCCAGAAATCCCGGGCCGCTGCCCCGAGGCTACCGAAGAGGAAAGGGGGGGGGGGGTTTAAGCAAGTCAAATGCCACACCCCACCTGCCTCCAGAAGTCCCAGGCCGCTGCCCCGAGGCTACTGAAGTAGGAAGGGGGGGGGGGGGGGTCTAATTCAAGCAAGCCAAACACCACACCCCACCTGCCTCCAGAAGTCCCGGGCCGCTGCCCCGAGGCTACTGAAGTAGAGGGGGTGTGGTGTTTGACTTGCTTAAATTAGAACTCCCCCCTTCCTACTTCGGTAGCCTCGGGGCAGCGGCCCGGGGACTTCTGGAGGCAGGTGGGGGTGTGGTGTTTGACTTGCTTAAATTAGACCCCCCCCCTCATTTCCAGCCTCGGGGCAGCGGCCCGGGACTTCTGGAGGCAGGTGGGGTGTGGTGTTTGACTTGCTTAAATTAGAACTCCCCCCTTCCTACTTCGGTAGCCTCGGGGCAGCGGCCCGGGACTTCTGGAGGCAGGTGGGGTGTGGTGTTTGACTTGCTTAATCAGAACTCCCCCTTCCGCGACTTCGGTAGCCTCGGGGCAGCGGCCCGGGACTTCTGGAGGCAGGTGGGTGTGGTGTTTGACTTGCTTAAATTAGACCCCCCTCTACTTCAGTAGCCTCGGGGCAGCGGCCCGGGACTTCTGGAGGTGGGCAGGATGTTGCGTTGACTTGCTTGAATTAGAAACCCCTCACTACTTCAGTAGCCTCCTTGACTGATCCATCCCTTGATCGAATAACAGTGGGATGGGTCCTCCAAACACCCAGCCTTATTGCTTTGTATGGTTGTATCTAGCACGTGTTTGTTTACCTTGTGTTGTCCCTGTTGTTGCAGCATACATAGTTTGGTAAAGTTCGGTTGAGATCGGAGACGGACACCACAACAGACACAGCACCATGTACATGTTGGAGAGCAGCAGCTCCAAATTGGTAGTCCATTGTAACTTTGAGCAAACGCACGCACGCACACATGCACATACATTGCACGCACATTTACACTGCCACACGCCTGTCACGAAAAAAACTGGAGGTGAGCTGCACAA
>JASAMY010003371.1:0-76204 GCA_030248085.1 Paralinhomoeus sp. GSCO2_6
ACCCGCGCACCGCATGTGTTGCCTTGAAGACATCCTGGGAGCCCTGAAATCCTGGAGACCATGAAAATAGTGAACACCAGACCTCAGGATCATTACTTTTTCCGCTTTCTCGGCTGGCGAATATTTCACGATTATGGAGAGTTAATAAAGTCGACCGCATCCGCACGTTTGTTATTTTTGAAAGCGCACGCAGAAACCCGCATCGTAATCATAGACATTTCACCCTCCTGCTCTCCGTTTCAGCTCTGATGTTGAGAATAGTTTACTTCGTTTCCCAACTCCCAGAGCTTCCCAACTCCAAGATACACTTGTTGTATTTCTGTAGTGCATCCATGTTGCATTGCTACTGAAATCGACGTTGACAATGACCTGCCAATCACCCGACCATCGCCAGTTCGATAATTAGTTTTACAACCAAATGAAATGGGGCCCAATGCGCAGAACGCGCCGAAATTAAAAAGCTGAAAACGCGCTGCCCTGCTGCAATTATGGATGTGGGCGACCGTACTCCAGTTCAGTTGTATTGTTCAGCGTTCAGCGCAATGCGATCCATGCTCTGCGCTCAAGACTCGCCTGACTGAGTACAACTGGCGCAAGGCCGGACATATTAGGCTTGCGATTGGCGTTTTCTACAACCCAATATGCGCTGATCGATTGTGCAGTCAATGCCAAAAAAATTGAATCAGCGTCTCTACGACTGAACCAGACCTGCGTTTCGATCATTGCCGACCATTCTGCTGGTCGATTTTTGTCGCTTTCCTCTGGATTGCTGTCAAATTTTTATTTATTCTCATGGATTGCGAAAATAAGGGACCGTCTGCTGAAACCTCTAAGATCCGTGTTCTCTGTAGCGCTTAGTTAATCCGGCCCAGCGTCGTACACCCAGCGCTACGTCACGTTTGCGAAGGTGCTTATTTTTTTGTTGTTGCACTGCGTAATCAAACAGTGTTCCAGTGCGTCAGACGAGCGTTCTGAGATTGTTACCGGTTTCAGACCTAGACATCAAGTACCATATTTTGTAACACACAGGAAACGAGACTCCCACATGCATACATACACTGCATGTGCATTGTGCAGTGACTTTCAACCTGTGGATACGACCAATATATTGTACACTGTGTTCATGCAACGGTCACCGACACGAGCCTGCGCGACTCCATAGCAAGTGCAAATTCTAGCTCCATTGCGTCTCTAGCATGTCGTCAACCGTATCCGTCGTCTCCCAATGGGTTACAACCGTGTTCGACGGGGCGGCGTTTTTCACAACTCTCTTCTACGCATCCGTTCTGATGGCGATTTCGCTGAATAAGAAACGAGAGGAGCTGCGGGCGAGCTTTTTTGACTTGACCTGGTCACTGGGCGTCATGGACGTGTTGACGCTCATGGTTTTGAAGCTGCTGAAACTCTTTCCCACAAAGAATTTTGTTCTGCAACAGGAACTAATGTTAGTCGGATTCTCTTCCCGTAGAATGATAAAATTAGTATTTGGTACAATAAAAATGATGCACGCTGACACACTTTTGGAATATTTCTCTCTTGTGGTCAACTTAGGTACCAACATGTATATTGAATGATTCGTAATTGATTGTACATCCGTACCACGCATTTACTCAGACTTTACTAATGGGGTTGTGCTTTCTTCAGGACGTTGTGCCTGTTCGGCGGACAGCCAATGGCGCGAGTGGTTACAGTAATCAACTTCACGACGCTCACGTGCACCCCGATTGCAATGGCAGTGATGGCCTATAATCGATATTGGGCCGTTACCAAACCGCAAACCTACGATTCCGTCAGTTGTTGTCTGAGGAATTGATTTCATTGAAATGTTTAGTGTAGATCCTCTAACCAATTTCGGAAACTTTTGTTTATCTGACGCATTTTTGTTGGGTTTAAAACGTTACAAACGAATAGGTACTAATAAATCTCTTACAGATATGGACTGCAAGAAACACGAGAATTATCATATTGTTGAACTGGTTGATTGGGCTGTTCGCGCAAATAGTCCCTCATCTCACGTTCGACGACAGGTTTGTAATTGCCGTGTCGCGGCGCATCCAAAATCGCCAGAAATGTTCAGCACAAATTATCTGACGGCAGCTCAGATTGGACGGACAAACAGCACGGGAGTGTTCCTGATCGAAAACAGTTACACGAACATGCTCGGTTTGGGCGCGCTCAACGTTCTCCAAGTGACCTGCACGCCCCTGACCTTTTATTGGTACATCGCGTGTGTGGCCACGCTGAAGCGAATGCGACTAAAGGTGCGCTGGAATTGTTCAATTGTGGCGCGTTTCTGTACGGTGTTAGGCTTTTGGCCTGTCGTATTCCTGCATTTTACGACACAAAAATACGAGACTTTACTCTTTTTTGTACACACACACACCCACCAAATCCAGAGCTCCACCTATTCCCATGACGAGAAGAGGCGCATGCGGACTGAGACGAATCTGACCGTGTACGGTGTCTGCTTGACGGTGGCGCAAACGCTTTATGCCATCGTCATCGGCACTGCCGTTCTGGGCACCATTCTCTACAAGGACAAGGCGGGATTCTACGAGTCTAGAGACGTCTACTACGCCGTCGTGACCGTGTTCAACGACGTGAGCACGCGCGCACGCACGCACGCACGCACGCGCGCGCGCGCGCGCACGCACGCACGCACGCACGCACGCACGCACGCACGCACGAATTGCATGTTCGTTGAATTCACAATTTGACACATTTAGACCTACGCTTCTATGAATCCCTACTTTCTATTGGTTCTCTCCACGCCAATTAGACATGCGACACTTCGTTTGTGGACTTGCGGCCACTTTGGTAGCGGAGACATACAGGTCCACAGAACCTCCCAGACGGAAAAATGGGCGACTAAGCTAAAATAGAAAACTAAGGGATTGGAACTACCCAAAATTAGCCTCCCTCATGGGGGCCCTTGGGTGTGCACCCCCCCCCCCCCCGCCTCTAGCTACCGTAAACCCTCTAATTAGCCCCCCCTATAATATGCCCCCCCCCTATAATAATACACCCTCCCAAGGCCACTTTGAGTTAATAAGCCCCCCCCCCCTATAATTACGCCCCCTCCCTAAATGAACCATCGTCTAAAAGGCACATGTTTCCATGTCTGGGTGTATGTATGGTCGCGTATGTGTATGTATGTACACGTATGTGCATGTGAGACTGTGTGAGAGTGTGTTAGAGTGTACCAACGTGTGTGCACAGCGCCTTTTTCCCTTAAAAATCGCCTCCACGCGCCTTTTTGCCCACACATCTTCCCTCTCATCGACACTTCCAGTTTATAAGCCCCCCCTATAATTAGCCCCCCCCCCCTATAATTATACACCCTCCTAAAGCTCGAACGAAAAAATTAGCCCCCGGGGGGCTAATTATAGGGTTTACGGTATGCCACGAAAAAGTCTGGAGGCTTTTATTTGTTTTTAATTTATTTAAACGTAAAATGTTAGCTTTGTTGGCTGTTTTTGACTGGTTTACGAGGTCAAGCAAACCTTGAAAAGCGAGCTTCTTTTAACAAAGGTCCCTACATACCTTCTCCATTGGAAATTTTTTTAAAACTAAAAATGGACCTTTATTGCATTACGATCGTCCCCCAAATACGATCGTCTCCAACCGACCGCGAAAGCCATTGACAACTCGCCGCCAGTTGTCACAAATCACAGCAATTTTGGGGGCTTTCAAAATATAACGCATTGGGTGAGGTAAACAAACATCCCATGTAGTGATCCTATCTTTGCGGCTCATACTCAATAGTAAACCGCAAGATAAGGAGGTACAATGACTTAAAGAGTTCTAGTTTACAGAAAATTCTAGTTTACCGGAAATAAAGTAAACTGTACTGGCATTGTGGGTGCAGTTTTTTCTACTTTTGTGGTTTTTTTTTTTGCGTTGTGCAGTTTCATTTCGCGTTGCTCTACACCTGTCTGTGCAGTTATGTAGTCTGTCGGGACGAGTAAAGCCGGAGAAACACAACATTGTAACTCTTTCAAGTGTAGGCTTTCTGATCATGACAATACAATCAAACAGAACACAATCACAGAAAACAAGTCATAGCAACGCTAAACCAAGGATCGGCGGATGGCCTAGTTCTAGAGGGCCCGCCTCCTATCTGAGCATAACGCC
The DNA here is from genome assembly GCA_030248085.1 of Paralinhomoeus sp. GSCO2_6. Taxonomy (NCBI): domain Eukaryota; kingdom Metazoa; phylum Nematoda; class Chromadorea; order Monhysterida; family Linhomoeidae; genus Paralinhomoeus; species Paralinhomoeus sp. GSCO2_6. The sequence continues at coordinate 4,135 of JASAMY010003371.1, forward strand.
GTATCCCACTATGAAAGCCGGATTATGAAGAGGATGTGAAGTTCTGGGCTGACTTGGAGAAATTGATCAGCAGTGATTGACGCTACGTAGCTGCAATTCGATTAGATGCGTCGTCAGATGCTGCGAAATAAAGAACTTGTTGAATTCGTCATACAGATCCGCGATCACCGATTAGATTGTTTGCGCATGGGATGAGATTGCGGTCACATTCACAAGTTTACTGTAATATTCCATATCATTACACGTACTTATAAAAGATCGAAATAGGCATAGATTGGAATTTGCCATTCGTTTTTCGATTTCCCATTTCATAGAATCACACATTGACTAAAGAGACACCACCATTACATTACATACTTTCCATACAACTTTTCCATACTCCTTATTTGAGTACACATTTGAGAAAGGCCCATTAGTGGATGGTGTAACGTATGTACTGGTCGCAACGGTCGCAAGTAACTCATCGCCTTACGCACGCATACATACCTAACGTCTGCCAAGCTCAGTTTACGAGTCCTCGGTTCACACTCAAACGTGTTCTGTCGGCTGCCAAGCTGCCGCTGTCGAGTGCGCAGCTCAGCCGTTTCTGCCCTGCGCGGGAATAATACACCGCTCCCTTGCTCATGTGTGCAGTCGACTTTACTTACACATAAGAAGAAGAGACCAAAGAAAACATGCGCGCGTTGCTGAGGACAGTTATGGTCGCGTGTCTGTGCGCGTCGCTAATGGAATCTTCGCCCATCTGGTGGAAGCGCTGCGACCTCCTCGACATGACCCACGAGCTGGCGACCGATTCGGCAGTGCCGCCGTACGCAGACTTTGTCAAGCATCGATTCACGCTGAATGAACTTGTCGATGGTGAGAGGCGGTGGCGCTGCTGGTCCCAAATCACCGTCATAACAAGTTGAGCGCCCCTTCAGAGATCACCCCGACCGGCTACTACTTGAAGTACAACAGTTTCTGCTCCATCGAGCACCAGGGCACGCACATGGACGCGCCCAAGCACGTGCTCCTGCCCAAGGACAAGGAGAAGGCGCACACCGTTGAGCAGGTCTCTTGAGTCGTGTCAGACGTGTCTGCTGCACGCGCACGCACGCTCAAATGCCGACCAACGTAAGCTTCTCCAGGTGGACTTGAAGTCCGTGATTGGCGAGGCGTGCGTGTTGGATGTGCCGGAGGAGCACAGGGTCGCCGGCTCCGACTACGCGCTGACGGTGTCCGACCTGAAGGAGTGGGAGCGCAAGAACGGGCCTCTGCACGAGGACTGCTTCATCGTCGTCAGGAGCGGGCAGGGCGCCTTCTGGGGACAGGACAGGGCCTACTACGGCATTCCCGACGGCGAGGAGCCCGCCTTCGACAACATGCACTGGCCCAGTGAGAGACTCAACGGACGCACGCGCGTACGGAGGGACAGACGTACGTACAGACTGAGGCGACGCACCCAACAACCAATAGGCATCAGTGGAGAAGCGGCGCAGTGGATACTAAAGGAGCGAGGAATGAAAGCCATCGGTCAGGACGCCGCCTCCTTCGACGTCGGCAGCATGACGAGTAACCTCACCAACTATCTCACCTCCGTTCACGTGGTGCGTGCGGCGAAATCTGGACTTTCACTCAAAAAGGTGCAAATTGAGCTGGAAAAAGAACCGTTTTAGTATGTGCTTGGCGCGAACAAGCCGGGTTTTGAGAACTTGGCCAACGTCGACAAACTGCCAGCTCGTGGAGCCACTATCGTCGCGCTACCAATCAAAATTAAAGCAGGTGCGCTGGAATTGAGTCACAACACAACTGCATCCTGACGAGGGTGTAACGGATTGCTCTCTGCTTTTATTCCACTACGAGGATGAATGCTTCGCGAATTGTTGCAGACATTCTTCTGTGGTGACCTACCTGCTTGCGCTGCGCCCCCCCCCCCTCTCTACCAAATATACTTTTTACTAAATTTGCATCCTCTCCTCTTGCAGGCTCTGGGGCCTTCAGTCGCGTGTTCGCCTACGGCTGGGCCAAGGACGACCCCTGTCGGCTCGAAAGGTACACCAGATGCCGTTGTACACGATTTTCTGCAGCAAACTTTACACTGCACTGATTATTTGGTACTGGTAGATGTGATAGCCGTGAATGTAAATATCCTCAGTAGTATACAGTGTAGTAAATGCAGTGTGGTGTACAGTACCCCCTATACAGTGTAGGTAGTAATAACTGACCCATTGTACAACGAGGGCAGCTTGAAGCTACATTGCCATGGACCACGGTACAGTTGTTGAGTTTACGGTATTCTACAATTTTGAAAGTAAAATTGCTTGCAAGCTGCTTGGTTTCAGTGACAACGGCAGCGGCGGTGCCCGTCAGATCATTTCAAGCGTTGCAGCTCTACTTGTCATTGTGGCTGCGATCGTTGCAGCCAATTAGCTATACTCAACAACAAGTTTTTTTTGTAGCTGCACTAGCTCCTAGCTTGTGAATCGGCTCTACATCTCGAGAAGATTTGACGAATTGAAATTGACCAAAATGAGTGAACAAAGTACGGTATTCCCAATAGAGCACTGAACTGAGCAACAGAATGAACTAAACCTACACTACTTCTGAAAATGTCTGTAGCAAGTCAACAAAGCACGTGCGCGACCAATGAGCAATACGCAACATAGATTGCCTACCGGCTGTAGGGTAAGGACGCTGGGTTTCCCGGGTTTGTACTTGTTGTTGTTGGACTAAGGGCAACGCTAGGAGGCCGTCATGGCGCATAAACGTATGAAGCGTACCCATCTCATGACGCCTTCCCCTGCCCTGAAAATCAAGAGAATGAGGCTACATACACATCCGCTTGTGCTGTTTGGTCACGTCGGCGTCATATGCAATTCAGCTGCTTCATGCTTTCATGCACATTGCACACACATGGCGGGCAAAGGCCGCGCGCGCGTCCAGTGCACAAACAGTTTAAACACGTCGTAAAAACACGTACAGGCAGGCAGAGAGAGCACTGGCAATGATTCAAGTCACAAGTGGCACCGCACCACCGAAGAGTTGACCGCTGTCTTATCTGTGCACGTGCAAATTTTTTACCTCCCCAGTGCGGTACAGTGTGTGTACGTTCAACTAAACTCGCCCAGCCACCTGCCGTTTCCTTCCGCCGAAACGAAGAAAAGGCGAATTGCTGAGTGGTGAATACAGGTGTACGATATGCAAATTCTTCCGAGATCTGTATGCGTCTTGGCGACGACTGCGTTCTTCATAGCAAGCGCAGCGATGGACTCTAGCAAAGCGCGGAAGGATAGTTCGGGTACGGGGTGGAAATTTTAAATACGGTAGTTTCTTTTGGTAAAATTTCCACGACAACAGACGCCGCGTACAAGCAGCGGGTGGTCTTGAAGGAAGACGTCTTCACAGTGTGGTGGTCAGCTTTCGAAGAGAAGATCGAGTTCTACGTTGAGGCGAAGGCGACGGGCTACGCGGCGATCGGTCTCAACAGCCAAGTAGGAATGGACGGCGCCGACCTGGTCATTTTCTGGCGGCACGGCCGCTCTCGACCGAGAATCGCAGTAAGGCGTTCTTGCTCGTGCAGCTCCTGCCCGGCATTACAGATGGCGTTCTACCGAATGTCTTTGGCTAATGCGGCTCTAGACGGGAAGGCGTCATGTGTATGCTAATATGGGCCATTGACGGCCTCCGTTGCCCAACAACACAAAAAGCGTTTTGCGCGCATGGAGCGAACGAACTCTTGTTGCCCACAACTAAGAAGTGCGCATTCCTGCGCCCAATGACAACAGGCCTACCACGGCGAGGGCAACGGAAGGCCTGAGCTGGACGAGCGGTCGAACTGGAAGCTTCTAGAGGGCGGCGTCGAGACCGGCCGCTTGTGGTTCCGGGTGGAGCGTCCGCTGAACACCTGCGACAAGCGCGACTGGAAGATTGACGTACGCATGGCGTCGACACGCTGCTCCTCCATGCTCCAGCCAGTCGCCTCACGACTTTCACGTCAATGATTCATTCAGGAAGGCAGCGTGCGGCTGCTCTATGCCTACTCCGACGAGACTCCGGGAAGCGAGCGCTCTCAAGCGTACCACGGCCAGCAGGGGCGCGGCGGCCTCTCCGTCAACCTCTTGACGTCGCAGGTGGGCAACCCGTTGGAGGCGGTGAAGGCGAGAGGCGACGTGACGACAGTCGACTTCTTCACCGCAAACGCAGTCGTCGCCGCCGACCAGGACACGACCTACTGGTGCAAGCTGTTTCCCATGCCGCAGCTGCCCAAGCACCACATGCTCGCCGTGAGGAAGCGGCGGCGCGCTCGGAGCGCCCAGGAGAAAGGCGATCGATAGTCTTCCAGGCCGAGATGGTGATCGAAGCCGGTCACGAGTCCTTCGTCCACCACATGCTGCTGTACCAGTGCGGTGGCGACCTGGAGCAGCTGCAGCCGCTGCTCGACCAAGGTGGCGGCAACTGCTTCGAGGGGCCCCTCCGGAAGGTCGACTGTCGGAACAGCGTGAGAGAACGAGCACGCACGCACGCGCGCACGCACGCACGCACGCACGCACGCACGCACGCACGCACGCACGCACGCACGCACGCACGCACGCACTTCTTTAGGTGATCACGGGCTGGGCCGTCGGAGGCGGTCCCTACGTTTTTTCCGATCATCTGGCGAAGCCAATGTTTGGCCACGGAAAACAAGACGCATTCGTCATGATCGAAATGCACTACAACAATCCAGATTTTCAAGCGGGTTCGGATGACGGATCTTTTTGAATGTGAAAGAGTCCTCTCCTCGTGTTGTGCTCCCGCATCCGTCTGTAGTGTCCACTTTCCAACGAGTTCCTAAAAGCGGGGCCACGCGTGTAGGGATCGTGGACAGCAGCGGCGTCCGTTTGCACGTGACGCCCACGTTGGCGGCCGACCGGACGGAGACGGCGTCGCTGTTCATGTCGCTGCCGTCGTCCCCTCTCGGCATCGCCGTGCCTCCCGACACGGAGAAACACGTCGTCTACGGCTACGCGACCTCCCACTGCACTTCGAAGCTCGCCGAGGCGGGCGCCCAGCTCAAAATCTTCTCCGCCGTCCTCCACGCGCACCTGCACGGTATGGCGCAAATTCAAACGGAGTTCCGATTCGTGAGTGAACCCTCAGCGCCCTGCGCAGGCACCCGGATCACGCTGCGACACGTGCGCGAGGGCCGGGAGCTGAAGCCGCTCTTCGAGAACAAGCACTACGACTTCGACTACCAGGAGCCTATCATCGCCAAGCACCCAGCCACAATTTACCCCGTAATTGCCGACTATTCCGGCGCCGACTGTCAACAAAGCGGCGAGAGAATTGATTAAGGGAGACGAGTTAATTCTGGAATGCGAAATGAAGAACCAAGACGTCAATGAGACGGTGCTGGTAAGTGGACCCGAAACACTCCAGCAATTTCGTAGACACTCCGACAGCCCCCACCCCCATGTGTATCGTAAGTTCTTATCTACACCTTACGATATATACCGTACAGCCCATATTTAGCCTTCCTATAATCGTACACCCTCCCAAGACCACTTTGAGTTTATAAGCCCCCCCCCATTAATAACGCCCCCTCCCTAAATGGACCATCGCCTGAAAGACAAAATTGTCAGTCTGGATGTATGTATGTGTATGTATGTGCATGTGAGACTGTGTGAGAGTGTGTTAAGCGTGAACCAACGCGTGTGCGCAGCGTGTTTTTTCTCTTAAAAATCGTCTACACGCGCCTTTCCGCCCACAAAGCTTCCCACACATTGACACTTCCAGTTTAATAGCCCCCCCCCCTTCCCCTATAATTAAGCTGGTACTATGTGTGCTGCGTTTATGTATGTGTGTGTGGTGCATGTGATGAGCTTCCTGCAAAACATATCCATGTGGTAGCGTAATGAATTGATTGATTGGTTGACATTAGAATTAACCTAGGTATACGTACATACAATGTATATGTAGGTATATGTAATTTATAATTTAGTTCTAGTTCGTCTGAAATTCGTCCAGTTTGCAGGGTGGCTTGTCAACGCGAGAAGAGATGTGTATTGTGTTTGCCGAATACTATCGTGTGGACGGAAAACCGGCGCGACCGATCATGCAGTACTCCACTCCGTACCGCAAAACGATAATGGAATTTTTTGGGGCGAAGAAGCATGCGTTCGATCCCAAAAAACGCCAAGATTTGTTTTACGACGACGAAACGGAGGCTTACATTCCTGTTGACGCCTACATAAAGTGAGCAACAACCGTCTCAAATCAAAAAAAGAATTGAGGCGAACTGACGATGACGCGAACGATGACGAGCGCAATGCAACTTTTAGAAAACACGTTGACTGGAAGAAACGCAATGTCGAAACCGGCAAGACGCGTGCAGAAGAGTACCAAGCGCTTGTGAAGTCGGGAAAAACGCAGTTGGACTGCTCGTTTGGAGAATTTGGGGTGAGTGAACGCCAATCAATTTCAGCACCACTAGGCCTCAATCAGTTGCCGCAATTAGGCTTCCTCGGTTCAAGAGGCTCTCGGTTTTAACTTAGGTACAAGCCGCTTACAGGCAGGACCACCTGCTGCAGAGTGCTCAGAAGTGATTCACTATCAATCATCATCCCTAGGATAGAGCGTAGGTTGAAAAAAAAAACGCCCACAAAATGAACGCCCACTCTCCAATGAACGCACAGAGGCGCGCTTTGGAACACTGTTATGCAATGAAATGCTTATCAAAACAGGTATTGCCACACTGTATTCTATGTACGTTTGGGTAAGTCTTAGTCTAAGTTTATGCTTAGGCTTCGCTTAGGCTTCACTTAGGCTTTGCTTAGCCTTTACTTAGGCTTAGGCTTCGCTTAGGTTTTGGACGCAGTTGACGTGGACGCAACAATTGCGTTTTGCCCCAATGTGTACAAGGATATGTCCTGACTCAACGAAGAATTAGAACAAAAAGGTAAAACGTGTTCCTGTGTTGCAGAAGCATTGGGTGCATTGGGTGCATTGGTTGACTTCCTTTGGGTCTTCTGGACTGGAGCACTTTACAGATTTGTCATTGTTGCTTCATAACTGAGTCTATTCTCTGCAAAATTTTGTGACTCATGGTATTGATGATGAGTCACTTCTAAGCACTCTGCAGCAGGAGTCCTGAGTTGTAGCGGCTAGTACACACAAACATGGACAACAACAAACATGAATTATCGATATGTATTCGTATTGTAATTCAGAAGGAGGGGAGCGAGCGCAAGGTCTACAACTCGACTCCGGTGCACGTGAAGCAACTCTACGAAGAACCAAACGAGTGTTCGAAAAAGAAGAAATCACAAGTAGCTAGCAGCGTTCCACACTACAAGTTTATTGTGGCCAGCATGTTTCTGTCATTTTCCTTGTTTTGTAAGTCAACTCCTTAGATACCGTAAACTTTATAATTACCCCCCCCCCCTGGGTCAGTTGTTTCGTTTGAGAAGAGTGTATAATTATAGTGGGCTAATTATATGGAGGGGGGCTTAAACCTAAACCGGAAAGGTCGATGTGTGTGGAGAGTTTGGTGGTGCAAGCAAAGGCGCGTGGACGTGGAGGCGATCGTAAGGCGCCATTTATACTTCGCTCCGCTCTGCTCCGCGCAGCGTGGTCGGGAGGCAGCTCCGCGGGAGCCGACTCCCGCGCAGCAATGCGCCGCGGTAGTGGCGTATTAGCCAGCAACCGGTGTAGCGGTTCGACAACGAACCGCCTTTTTTTGTTGTCAGTGTCGAAAATAAGTTGTCTAGCAAAAAGAACAAAAATATTAAAACAAAGGGCTTTGATCCAGCTTTCTCGCTTGGCGGGAAAAAAGCGACAGACGCGGCGGTTCTGTTCGCCCATTGCAACAAACCCCTTCAGAATTCCTTATCTTGAGCTTTTTTGCACAGTGTGCCTCTAGGCGCCCCCCCCCCCCGCTCTGACACACCTTGTCCTCAGGTCAACCTATGCGTCACGCTGCCCTTTTCCCAACAGAAATCAGCAAGCCAACAGATTTCACAACACGCAGATCACTGGCACATGTGGTCAAAGACAGCGCGGCAAAAATCTGATTGTTTTTGCTTTCATAATCCCGGTTTCCTGCAATTCAGGTAGCTTGCACAAGCGGTTGACTGCTGTTGCTCCTAAAATCTAAAATCGTCAAGAACTCTAACGTGAACACACACACACACGCACATACACACTGCGTCGTCACCCTCACCCGCACCCAAATTACCCCCAGCTTTAAAAATTGGCAACCCCCCCCCCACACACACACACACGTGACGTGCCCATGGGGGGGGGGGGGCTAGCGTCGTACTCCCTCCCCATCGGATCGGACCATGTCCTTTCGGGACATGGTCCGATCGAATCGAAATCCAGGATCCAGGATTTTCTGACGGGGGGGGGGAAGAAGGTCAACTTTTTTCACCACAATTTACCCCAAAAATGTCAAGTTTTTGTCTGGCATTGTTTGCCATGTCCTTTTTTTACGATTAGCGCATATAAATGGCGCGCAGGCGACAATGTTGCGTTTTCGACCACCTACAAGCAATTTTATGCTGGAAACTACGTCCGCTAGGCGCGTTTCTTCTCCCACCGCCGATCCCTCCCCCCCCCCCCTAGATTTCCGATTTCGGCAGGGGGAATTCCCCTTTCCCCTCCACCTGGATCCGCCAGCCGCCACTGATCGACATGTTACTTACAGGTACTTTTCGACAAAAATGGGCAGGAAACTCACGACATTTAATTTCTTCAAGAAATTACCCGCGGAAAAAATTGCAAGTTGAGATTTTTCTGCGCGTCGTTGCCTCTCCAAACCGATGTCTAACAGCTTCTTCCACTCGATTTGGCAAAATCGGGCCTAAAAATGACAATTGTCAAGTAAATTCTTTAATTCACATTTTTCGTCAAGTTGAAAATCAAAAAACGACTAACTGGCGAGAAGCAGCTGTTCCGCGTCCTCGTGTAGCTAATCTCGGGTACTAGCTGCGAGGCGAACTGGGCCTAGGCGCTCGGCTTGGCGTCTCGCCGACTGTGCTGTTTGGACGACATTTTCCAGCGACACCAGTGATCTCTGACAGCATCGGTTACGCACTCTTTCCATTCTTCTGTCACCTCTGGACTATTGTTTGCCATTATTCTTAGCTCTAACAAAGGAAACTTTGAATTTTCAGCCGATTTCAATACCGCGAATCAAAAAATATTCCAACAGTGCTGGAATACGCTTGCCGGCGCTCCGCGGAGCAGACATTTGAATTTGGCGTGAAGGTCTCGATTGGAAAATCTGATGCGCGCAGCGCGAGTATAAATTACTTTGGCTATGAATTTTTCTACCCCCTGAACAAATGCAAACTACCCCACCGAATGCAATGTCACTACCCCCCTGAATAAAACTATTTACCCCCTAATTGCAATTACCCCCTGAACAAATGAAAATACCCCTCCGAATAAATGAAAGGGGTTTGGTTTCATTTGTTCAGGGGGTAGTTGCAATTAGGGGGTAAATAGTTTTATTCAGAGGGGTAGTGACATTGCATTCGGCGGGGTAGTTTGCATTTATTCAAGGGGTAGAAAATATTTTAGCGAATTACTTTTGCTCAGCGCGGAGTAATCTGCTACGCGGAGCAGAGCGGAGCGAAGTATAAATGGCGCCTAAACGGCACTTTTTGCGGCTTTTCAATGCTATACTTCACTGTTGACACACTTGACTCTACTAGTGATAGCAACGGTTCTGCCGTTATGTAGCGCCTACCCAATCCGTAGACTCTACCGGCTCCTTCTTCCAACGCGCCCTCAGTTTACACTAAAACGTGTTCTTGGCTGATACTGACGACACCTACGTAGGCAGTTGATAGATCGCACTGGATGGCCTGGCTCTCTCTTTCTCTCGCCCGTTGACTAGAAGAATCCGCTGAAAAAAAAACATGACTGCCTTTCTGACGATTTTCGCGTCGTTTCTGTGCGCGTCGCTCGTGGCGTCGTCGCCGGTGTGGTGGAAGCGCTGCGACCTACTCGACATGACCCACGAGCTGGAAACCGACTCGGCCGTGCCACCATTCGGCGACTACGTCAAGCATCGGTTCACGCTCAATGAACTTGTCGATGGTGAGACTATGGAGAGCGGAGGGGTGGTGCAATCTCCATCCACCTCATAACGTGTACCTTGAAGCAGCTTGTCGACCATAGTGTGTCCATTCCTCGACCATAGTGTACTTCAGAGATTACTCCTACCGGCTACTATTTGAAGTACAACAGTTTCTGCACCATCGAGCACCAGGGCACGCACATGGACGCGCCCAAGCACCTGCTCCTGGGCAAGGACAAGGACAAGGCGCACACCGTCGAGCAGGTCTCTTGAGTAGTGGCAGCTACGCACGCACACGCACGCACGCACGCACGCGCACACGCACGCACGCACGCACGCACGCGCGCGCGCACGCACGCACGCACGCACTCACGCACGCGCGCACGCACACACACACGCACATTGTCGCTTTCTCCAGGTCGACCTGAAGTCCGTGATGGGCGAGGCGTGCGTGTTGGACGTGCCGGAGGAGCACAGGGGCGCCGGCTCCGACTACGCAATGACGGTGGCCGACCTGAAAGAGTGGGAGCGCAAGAACGGGCCCCTGCACGAGGACTGCTTCATCGTCGTCAGGAGTGGCCAGGGCGCCTTCTGGGGCCAGGAGCGGGCCTACTTCGGCATTCCCGACGGCGAGGAGCCCGCCGTTGACAACATGCACTGGCCCAGTGAGAGGCGGACGTACGCGCGTACGGGCACGCACCGACTGACATGTACCACCAATCGATAGGCATCAGTGGAGAGGCAGCGCAGTGGATACTAAAGGAGCGGGGAATGAAAGCGATTGGTCAGGACGCTGCGTCCTTTGATGTCGGCAGCATGACGAGCAACCACACCAACTATCTGACCTCCGTTCACGTGGTGCGTGCGTGCGTGCGTGCGTGCGTGCGTGCGTGCGTGCGTGCGTGCGTGCGTGCGTGCGTGCGTGCGTGCGTGCGTGCGTGCGTGCTTGCACACTGTTCGTGCTGCAGTGGCAAAATTTTTAAATCGGAATGTGACAAAGCCAACCGGTTTCAGTACGTGCTGGGTGCGAATAAACCGGGTTTTGAGAACTTGGCCAACGTCGACAAACTGCCGCCTCGCGGAGCCACCATCGTCGCGCTACCCATCAAAATTAAAGCGGGTAGGTTAAGAAACTGAGACAAAACCTGGATTGCAGGCTGGTTTTCCTATTTTTTTTTTGACGGTAACGACTTTGATATTCTCCAGCCATACTACCGTATGTGCGGTGCATGACCCGTGTAGTCCCTTACAACAATTTGAAATACAGGTCATCATAACCCAAAAGCTTTGAACAGCGGAGGACGGAGGACGGAAATGAGCATGAATAAATTTGAACTTTCTTGCAGGCTCCGGGGCGTTCAGTCGCGTCTTCGCTTACGGCTGGGCCAAGGACGACCCCTGTCGGCTGGAGAGGTACATCACACTGCTATTGTGGATGCGATGACACACAAAATGATCGGCAAAGAGGTTCGGTTTCAGAGACAACGGTAGCGGCGGCGCCCGTCACATCATTTCAAGCGTGGCGGCTCTACTAGCCGTCGTGATCTTTGCAGCTAATTAGCCTCCAAGCTACTAGCTATTAGTTTATGGCTACACCAATCGGCTAGATCTACGTTCTTCTCTAGAAGATTTGAAGAATTGACCAACATAGGCGAACAATATATCGGTTCGCCTATGTTTCGGGCCTAGCTTATTTGCTCCTCGTTTGTACCTGCACGCACTGTCCTGTACCGGTGCAAGCAAGCACGCAACAGCGAGCGACACACGAAGTGGCATCGATCGTATCTACGATGGCGGCTGGCTAACGCGTCGACATATTTGCCTACGCGATATTCTCGTCTCACTTTCCATTTCAAAACCAAGAAATCCGGTTGTTTAATAATTAAAAGTTTTGCGCGCGCCGTATTTCTCATTTCGCTACCGTATTTCTCACTTCAGAGTTAGGATCTTGACACAAGACGTTTTTGTCAACTCTAACAGATACTATTTTCTATTTATTGAAACTGTAGGTTATAGTTTGCTTTTTTTGCCAATAAAAGCATAAAATGAACGCCAACGACAAGACGCTGTGGATGGGCGACCTCGAGCCCTACATGGACGGGGACTTTATTTCAGAGGTTTTTCATTTTCTGACGAGTAATAAATAATGCACATCAATTCTTCCTTCCTGCCTGCAGGCGTTTCGAAAGATGGGCGAAGAGGTGCAGGGCGTGAAGGTCGTGCACGACAAGTACACGGGTCGGGAGGCGGGCTATTGCTTCGTCGAGCTCGCAGACGGCGATGCCGCCAGACGGGCCATGCTCAACGTCAACGGAAAGGTAAGGGACGCATAGGTGTGCTGTGTGCCCATGGAAATTGAGAGGCTGTGGGTGGAGGGTAAATCGCCATTTTTCGAAGAGGTGGGGGGGGGTGTATTTCCGGATTTTTGGGATGGAGTTGCATAGGTGAAATTGCACATAAAACTGTACCCTTGGCTTGACTCAAATTAGACCTCAAAAATGACTCAAAAGTGCGATCTGAAGCCAGTTGTACATGCAGTGTAGGCTGCGTTCAAAGCACAGCGCCGCATTCACGATTTTTTGAGGGAAATTGGTCTGAGTTGATGTTCTGGAAAGAAGGACCGGTGGGGGACGAGGTCATTCTTGACGACGTTCGGTTGGATACGGTGCGTCCGCGCCAGTGGCGTATCCAGGGGATGGCAGTTGGGGCAATTGCCCTCCCCAGATGTCCAGACTGCCCTCCCCAGATTTCTCAGTAGTCTTGACCTACATGTAAGATCTTAGTTTCTGCAGATTTTTTTGTCGATCTCCTTACGATTTGCGTTCCCAAAATGTGAACAATTTTGCCTGTGGTGCTGTTGACATTTTGCCACACACGCAACAAGCTTGATTTACAAACCTACTGGGACGCTGAGCGCCCCATAGGGAAGGGCGGGTGTGTAGAGAGTCTTTCCACCTATCTAAGCTGGTCGGTGGTCGGTGGGCATCGGAGGTAACTGGGCATGGAGTAAACACAGGTCAACCTAAATTGTGTGACACAACCTGCACTGACTGCATTGAGCTTTCCAACCATGTTGAATCTGTTCCCCACGCTCCCGAGGTGTTTTTGAGGCCGTTGAGGAGCATTTATCGCATAGATATCAAATTTCCGCCTGCGGCGCTGTATTTTACGCGCCCATGAACCGTTTTCGGAGTCCCAGAAGCGCTCACATGGCCAAAAATTCAACAAATTTTGCGTGGGGCGCTGTGCTTGCAAGTTCTCAAATAAAGAAGTGTTGCTGTCTGCCGAGGGGAGGACAGCTTAAAAATACACGTCATTTTCTTTGCCCCCCTCAGATGAGATTTTGCCCCTCCCAGATTCCAATCCTGGATACGCCCCTGGTCCGCGCACTTCCTGGGCGCGGCGGCATCTACGTATTTAGGCTTTACGCAGGCGCACACGCACAGCTACAGTGTATACCCAAGGCGTGTTTATGCCTTCGCTCAGGTGATTCCCAAGTCGCGACCCCCGGTGACGTTCAACCTGAGCTTCGCCAACAGTCCTTCGGCGCCCTACACCGAGTACAACCTCTTCGTCAACAACATCCCTCTCGACATCGACGACTCAGGCCTCTTCCTCGTGCGTCACTCGTCCTCCTCAGGCATTGGGCAATTAGTTGCCACCGCAAGCAGGGCCCTAGCTAGTTACAGTTCCGCATGTTTTACTGTTGGCTTCTCCGTACCCCCTCCCCAGTCTCCTTGGCCCGTTTCTCCACCTCTCTGGATTGGTAAATCTGACGGGTTTTGAGTCTTATGTTGTATGACGAAATATACCAAAGTGGCGTTAGAACCACAACATGCGTATTTACCCACTACTTGCCCCTGCAAAGTCGGTCCGTTGAACGTTGATCTCCCCCCCCCCCTGGGAACCTGCCAGCGATGCTTTGAGATCCTTTTCAACCACCTCTAGACGATTACCTACCCTTCTCTGGTTTCGAGTCGGGTAATCAGCAGCACTCATCCAGCCTGTCTTCGTGTCTCCCACCGCGGCCTCGCATTGCAGCTGTTCGGCGAGAAGTACCGTTCGTGTCGGGGCGCCAAGGTCTACCGCAACCCGGACGGCTCGAGTCGCGGCCTGGGCTTCGTCCGATTCGCCGATCAGACGGACCAGCAGAAGGCGCTGGTCGAGATGAACAAGTTCCGCGTCAGGGGCAAGGAGATCCTCCTCAAGCTCGCCCAGCCCAAGTTCCGCGCCCCACGCGGCGCGTTCGGCGTGCCCCAGTACGACCCCACCAGCTACTATCCCAGGTCTCTGATGGATGGATGGAACGCAGCCACTTCTTAGTTCTGCATAAATCACCGGCTCAGACCGAGGGGGGAGGGGGGCAGAGTGTATGATGGCCCTCTGGCTCCGAAATGGTCACTGTTTGCGTCGTCACTGTGGGGCTGCGTCAACCGGAAGTACAGCACAGATCGCTCCCAGGGAGGCAACCCCTGGTCCCAACGGGCTCCGACCCTAATCCCGTGTTGTCCTTGCTGTTGCGCCCCCCCCCCCCGAAGAAGATTCGAATGCTGAACTTACTGCCCTTGAGTTGTCTATCAAATTGCTTCCCCGCTTGCAGACACCAGGAGTTCTACAACAACCAGTGGCCCATGCAGCTGCCTCAGCAGCAGCCCATGATGGTGGGCGGCCCGCAGCAGTTCGGCTACGCCGGCTTCGGCGGGCCGCAGCAGGGCGCGCCGCTGCTGCCGCCGCCCCAGCAGCAGCCGCAGGCCATGATGATGCAGCCGGCCGCGGGCCCGTTCGGCCAGCGGCCGCCGGCCTTCATGCCCCAGCAGCAGCAGGCGTACGTGCAAGGTCCACACCAGGGCCCTCCCCAGCAGCAGATGATGCAGCCGCAGCAGGGCCCCCCTCCCGTGTTCGTCGACCAGAGGGCCGCGGCCCTAGGGCCCCAGGGTCCGCAGCAGGCGGCCCCCCAGGCCCCCCTGAACCCGGACCTGGAACCGGAAGAGTACGGGCCAGAGTGCGCGACGGTGGAGGAGGAGAACGAGCTGACGATGATCAGATCCGAAGAGTTCTATCAGGCGCTGGAGGCGTCGAACTGGTTCCCGCAGCTCCAGACGGCGGCGGTCAAGGACGTCGACCTCTTCCCGCCCGCCCCCGCCGCGACCGCAACGGCCGCGACGACGGCAACGACCGCAGTCGCGACCGCCTGACCTTCGGCTGCCCCATCGTTCAGTGGCGTAGCCGGGATTTTGCAGCCAGAGGCAAATTCTCAATTCCCTCAAAATTGGAACAATTTTTTTTTATTGATGTACGCAAAAATGTAGAGGGAGCATTTTTCAAACCTCCCTGGCTACGCCCCTGCGCTCATTAGTCTCGCTGTTGTTTGCTCGTTTGCGTGTTTTTCTCCGAAGCGGAGACTCGTTTGCGTGGCGTCGTCTGACTTAACGAGGCAGACAAACAACGAGGACAACAGACACAGACAGACAGACGCACCCACGCGCTGCGGGCGGTCCGGACGTTTTTGCGCTAGGCTGGACCCGTTAATTAGAGGTAGGGCAAGGCCATAGGCGCCGGGCGAGGAAGAGGCAGCGACCGATTAGCTTGCCTAGCTGGCTCGGCCAGTCGCAATATTTTTTGTTCCGTCCAACCATTCGGAGTGATTGAACGCGGTCGGCAAGTCGTTATGACGACCGAGTGGGTCCGATGTGTAGCAGTCCCCTCATCGTTAGTCGGTGCGTGCGCTCGTACGTGCGTGGGTCGGACGAGGAGCGGTTATTGGACACGCTATTGGATTGTTGGGGGCCTGGGTTGCTAGTAGTGCTCCCTCGCTGTGTGCATGGAAGCGCACACGCATGTAGGGGTTAGAGGCGGGAACGATGTGTCATCCCCCCCCCCCCCCTCACCCAGTCAGTCAGTCACACCATCACACTTTCTTGCTTGCCTTGCCAGTGAACGCTGGCGCGCGCGCGCGGCTCTATACATTCAGTCGTGTGTCTGCTGCGCGGCCGGCCTGGGCTTTTGGCAGAGAGGGCGCCAATGTAAACCTGTCCCCAGCGAGAGAGCGCAGCGATTTTTCCTTCCTCCTCCACCAGGCAGTGCGCTCTGCTGCGCCAGCAGTGTGTTGGGGGCTTCGCCTGCTCTGCTGTCTGTGCGTGCGCGTACGCGCGTGCGTGGTGCGCCTAGCCGCGACGCGGTGCGCGTTTTCCGGCAGACAACGACGGACGCCGAGGAGTAGAGGCGCAGACGGCGGCCCACCGACGACGGAAAGCGGCGATTGACAATGAATGCGACGAGGGCTGGCGGCGGCGGCTTCACCCCCCCCCCCCCGGGCTAGATGAGCTATCCCTCCCGAGACTGAGAGCGTGTGTGTATATGTCCCTTGTGGTATATTGATATTGGTAGTCGGTCTTGTTTCTGCTGTGAGAGAGAGGGTGGGTTTTGGACGCATCTGCCCGCACTCTTGGCGACGATATTGCTTGCTCGCCGCCACCGGCCCTCCAGGAGTCAGCACAGTTCGACGAGCGACGAAGACGGCGGCCGGCCCGCGCCCCTGGCCGGCGCGGCCCTCGTCGAGCCCGACCACTTCTCGACGGCCAGCAGCGGCCCAGAGCCCTCGCCCTCGCCGATCGCGCCTCCCGTACGCCGCAAGATCAGCACCAAGCTGCAGCTGAACAGCCAGGTGCGTGCGTCTGCCTGCCTCCACCGCTGGCGCGGATCCAGACGTGGGCATCCCCCCCCCTGTTGCGGATCGTGAAGGGGTTCCTCTGTATTTCCTTCAGAGGCTTACAGAGGACGGTCGCCCCCTGTCTGTCTGAAGCGTGAAGTTGGGGAGGCAAGGTGATCTCATTCGTCAGCTTCGCCCAATGTTCGAGAAGACTGAATACATACGTTGAAAAAGCAAAAGAATTCGCCTGAGCGTGGCGCATTCTTGCGTGCGTGCGTCACGCAAGCCAGCCCACTGGACGCATTCAGGTGTTCACCAAGGAGGGCTATCTCCTCAAGCAGGGCCGCTCTCTCAAGGTAATTAATTTTTTGCATCCTGCGCTCCTCTTGAAATGCAGACACTCTCACGACGCTGCTGCTAAGTGAATCCTCGGAAGCTTGACATCCGTTCGCGCGTACGTACGCACACCAGACTGACTGACGCATTAAGCTAAGCTAACGCCCTAAGCTGCTTTCAGCGCTACAAGAGACGCTTCTTCCGCCTTAGAGGACGCCGGCTTTTCTATGCGCACTCCAAAGAGGTGCGTCGTTCTATCCAACGCCATTTTTTCTAATTTCTAAAAATAGGAAAAAGGCAACCTGCTTTCTCAAGCTTTCTAAGTAAGAGGCTAGAAAATGGATTGATTTGTAACTAGAGAATTGGATCGATTGGAAGCTGCCTCGGCTTAGCCAGGGGTGTTTCGTTTCAGCTGCGGCCTTCCCAGATTCATCGCCTTTTCCCCCATCTAATCTCATTTGGAATGCGTTCGTTTGTGTTCCTAAAGTTATTTAATATTTTTAGGCCGACATCTTTGAGCAGTTAGACCTGTACCGGGCTACGGTAGCCGACAATGGCTCTCGAAAGGCACCCAATGCGTTTCAGGTGAGGATATGCTGCATATGGGTGATTATGTTAGAGTGGGTACGGTGTTACCTACTACGGTATTTTGATTATTGGGCTCTATTAAAGAATTTGTTCTGATCGGAATGCTGTGAGATGGTTTAATATGGATGACCTGTACTGCATAGGAACAGGTACGAAACGAAACCTAGAACGGTAGTTGAATGATTTTTTGCCATTACATTATACTGTACTGTGTGTGGCGCCATGCTATAGGCTAATCAAATCTGACGCTAATCGTCATGCCATAGGCCAATATAAATATGCAAATCCGAGCCTGTATGCGTATTGGTAACCTTACCTACACGCCTACATACGCGGTAATTATTTCTTAGGAACCTATGGTTAGTGGATTGTCATTTGTGCCGCCAGCTATAGTTCCTTGCAAACTGCTTACGTGCAATTCTCAGTTAAGCCTTCTAACGCGGCTTTATTTGTAGTCGTCCTAATCCTTTTTGTTTGCTTGTGTAAGGTGTGTGCGTGCGCTGATCTGCTAGGTTAACTGGCAGTTCCCAAGTATATATTTTAATAGATGGTAAATTAATTTTGATTAATGGCTTCTTCCAGGTTGTGACGGCCAATTGCGTATTGTCGCTGTGCGCCGACGGTCGTCAGGAGATGAACGAGTGGTTGGAAGCGCTCAACTCCGCCGCGAATATGCAGGTTGGCTTGTCACGCACGCACGCCCACCGGGCACGCACGCACTGACACGGACAGGCACGCACGCACGCACGCACGCACGCACGCACGCACGCACGCACGCACGCACGCACGCGCGCACGCACGCACGCACTGTCACCCAGGCACGCGTACTGGCACCCAGGCACGCACGCACATACCGTCACGCACGCACGCCCACCGGGCACGCACGCACAGACACGGAGAGACACGCACGCAGGCACGCACGCGCTTGCAGCTGGCCGGTGCGTCTTGCTCGTACGCGACAGCGGGCGCGGGCGCAGCGGAGGCGCAGTGCGGCGGCGTGGAGCAGCACAGCTGGTACGTCTGCTCCCACGCCCGGCCCACCTACTGCAACGTCTGCGCCGAGGCGCTGGCCGGCGTCAACTGGAATGGACTCGCCTGCGAGAGTGCGTCCTCCTCCCCTTCAGTTTGAGCGTGCGTGCGTGCGTGCGTGGAGATAGTTTGCACCAAAATAATTGCGTCTATCTGGTCTACAGATTGAAAATATTGTAGAATCCTGGGGGGTGGGTGTAAGGAAAAGGTTGTCTTACAATTCCCCCCCCCCTCCCAACCCCCTTTGGATCGGAGGCGCGCGCGTTTGCTTGCAGTCTGCAAGCTGAAGGTGCACAAGCGCTGCGCGGGCGAGTGTCGCGAGAGCTGCAAGTGGACGACGCTCGACTCGATTCCCGGCCAGCTGCTCGCCGTCGACGCGGACGGCCTCACGCTGATGCCGCACCAGTGGCGACGCGGCAACCTGCCCGTCGGCTGCAAGTGCCTCGTCTGCGAGAAGGCCTGCAGCGGCGGGCTCCTCCGACTACAGGTGCGTTCGTGCGTGCGTTCCAAACCGCTTCTCGGCGACGGTGTTCACTCGATCAGGACGCCCGCTGCCTGTGGTGCTACGCGACGGCTCACGACGACTGCCTGAAGAGGGCGGGCGAGTGCCGGCTCGGCGTCGCCCGGCTCAGCATCGTAGCGCCCATCGCGCTGCGGTCGACCGGAGTGGGGGAGGTGAGGGGCTCCACCACGCACTCGCGCACGCACGCACCGGCACGCGCGCACCGGCACACACGCTCCGGCACGCACGCACGCACGCACGCACGCACGCACGCACGCACGCACGCACGCACGCACGCACGCACGCACGCACGCACGCACGCACGCACGCACGCACGCACGCACGCACGTTTGCAGGAGGGAGCTGCGGCGGCCCACTCGCCCATGCGTAGCGCGACGGCTGGCGGCGGCGCCGGCTCGGGCGTCAGCGGTCGCAGTCCTCTGCTGGTGCTGGCCAACAGTCGGAGCGGCGACACGCAGGGCGTGCGCGTGCTGCGCCGCTTCAAGCGCCTCCTCAATCCCGCCCAGGTCTTCGACATGACCGAGCAGGGCGGCCCCGAGGCGGGGTCAGTCAGTGCGTGCGTTGCGTCGGTACGCGCGTGCGTCCCACGACATGGCGAAGAGGCGTTCAGACTGAGCTTCTTCTCCCAGTTTCCCTCCTTTCGCGTCCTCGTCTGCGGCGGCGACGGCAGCGTCGGCTGGGCACTGGGGGCGATTGATCGGCTGAAGCTACACAGCAAGGTGCCTGTCGTCAGCGTGCGTGACTGACTGCACGTTCGAAATGTCGTCCTCCTTTCCAGTGCCAAGTGGGCGTGCTGCCCCTGGGCACTGGCAACGACCTATCGCGCGTGTTGGGCTGGGGCCACTCGTTCGACGACGACGCCCAACTGCCCCTGCTGCTCGAGCACTACGAGCGCGCCAAGACGCGCATGCTCGATCGATGGAGCGTTCTCATCCACGAACAAAACGCGCAGCAGTCGCGACGCGGCCATGCGACGGAAATGTCACCGTCTTACGCGTTGCTCCACCACAAAGCGAGTAGCATATCCGTGCCTGCAACGACGCCCATAAAACGACTGGAGGATTCCGTGGCCGACCACCTGGCGAGGATTTTGAGCTCCGATGACAACGCGGTTGTGATTGCGTCGGCACGGTAGGCTTCTGTTGATTTACAACCTTTGTATGTTCGTAATCAGAGTGGTCTGCGCTGGCTCTACCACCGATTCAGTGTACTCTGTGAAACGGTAAAGGACTTCCTGGCCAGCCTTAGCTCGGCGCCCAAAGACCCCACGGCCGAAGAGGACGAGGCCATTGAGAACAAGGTACGGTGCATCGGGTCAGCTACTTTGAACGGGAAACTGTGCAAAGAAAGGCTAAACAATAGGATGGAGAAGTTGAGAGAGGTATGGTGGCCCAGGACACTATTCTCTTGCGCGAACACTTCTGGGTTCGATCCGCTAGATCGAGGATCCCTTTCGATGATGCATTTTCCGTGCCGCGCTGCCCTAGATTACAGATGGCGTTCTTCCGAATGTCTTCGGCTAACTATTCGGCTCTAGACGGGAAGGCGTCATGGAGATTGGTATGCAATATGAGCCATACGACCTCGTAGCGTTGCCTCAATCCATGAACAACAAGCAGGACACATTGGAGGATTTACAGTGTTTCTCCGACCAGTTGTTGAGGGTGACGATGCGCTGCGCGCGGGCGAGGGAGGAAGGGAGGGGATGGAGGAAGTGGTGCACCACGCCCCATGCGCGCTACCGCCGCCGGCGGAGGCAGGCTTTGTCGTTGCGTTGCAGTGCTTCGTCCTTCGCCAGAAGCTCGACAGTCTGCTGTCGGTGCTCTCAGTGGAGAGTCGTCGCGCGGCCGAGGTGTCGGCGTCCGGTCAGGAGGCGGAAGCTGAAGAGGAGGAGGACGAGGATGACGAGGCCGGCAACGACGACTCTCTGGCCGAGATGACCTCGACCAGGATCAAGCTCAGACACAGGGTGCGCAACATCCACCCACCTACACGCCTTCTGGAGCTTTCTGGATTATCGATCTTTCGCAGAAGTTCGTGAAGCGCGACGCGCTCATGTCGCGAGCGAACAGTCTCAAGAAGGCCTTTCGGAACATCATCGAGCAGGCCGAGCTGGCTGTCGACGAGCAGAATCTGTTGACCGTCGGTGCCAGCGGCAGACGCGACACGGCCGAGTCGGCTGCGGCCTTGCAGCGAGACGCGCGAGGTGGATTCAGCCTAGAACGTGGGACCTAAGATGGAATTCGCCTGAACTTGCAGGAGGCAAAGCGCGTGCCGCGGGCCTGCCGAGGCCCGTCAGGCGACAGCCTGCCAGTTTTACGGCCGTCGACAAGAAATTCGCGGCCTCGCACCGACAGACGAACCGACCGCTCCAGCACACAGGCACATCGGACAGCGCGTTAGGTTGGATTTCAATTTTCTTTTTCAAAAGCGGTTTCATGCCACGGACTTACGTTGTACACTGCTTTACTAGGCATTGGTCAGCAGCAGGCGTCATCTTTGTCGTCGGGAATCGGCCCTACCGGCTCGTCCAACGAAGAGCCCGATAGCGAGCAGGTGCGTCTGTCGGTCCGTTCGCTCGTCCGTCTGTGTAACGTATGCAAATTCGGAATTACTATAGGTTACGGTAATCGGTCCGGCCAACAGCGAACTGTGCTCCATTACGGTGACCTCTGCGTCGTCCGAGCCTCGCCTTTCGCAGCTGCAGCCGACGGCGGTCGACGTCGCCGACCCGTCCCCGTCGAATCTGCTGGCGCTCAGTCAGCTGCGTCTCTCGCGTTCCGACACTCAAGTCTACGGTAGGACGGAGCCCTCGGGTCAACAGATGCACGCACGTCGACGCGTCAACGCTCTCTCACCAGAAATGTCGACGGGTCGCGTGGCGCCCACGGCGTCGACGGACGAGGACGACCAGCCGCCCACGCTGCTCGGTCTCTACACGCCGCGAGAGCGCAAGACGCGCTCCGCGGTCGCAGCGTTCGCGGCCGTCGTACCGCGGCCCGAGCCGGCAAAGCCCGCACCCGCCCCGCCGCCGGCCCGGGCCGGCGTCGCCCAAGCGCTGCTGCTGAACGCGCGCCAGCTGCTGGCCGCCGGCCAGGGCCCGCGGGCCGCGACCGACGTGCCACTGTCAGAATTTCAGTCTTTTTTTTCCTCGTCTCCCGGAATGCAAACTCTGGAATCTCGCTCTCCTCAGGGGCCGCTACGAAGAGAAGTCAGTGATGAACAACTACTTCAGTCTGGGCCTGGACGCGAAGATCGCGCTCCAGTTCCACCAGAAGCGCGAGTGCCGCGGCGACAAGGCGCGCAGTCGGGGCCGCCTCTACATGTGGTGCGCGTAGCGACTAGACAACGCGACAAATACGTGAAAGCATCAGAAAAAAAAACCGCGTCGACACCACGCGCAGGTACGGCGCGTTGGCGGCCAGGGAGCTGCTGCAGAGGACATATCGTCACCTGGACCAACGCGTCCAGATCGAGTGCGACGGACGACCCATCAAGCTGCCTTCCCTCCAAGGACTCGTCGTCATGAACATTCCCAGGTCCGTGCGTGCGTGCCCGTACGTGCGTGCCTGCGTGCCGGTGCGTGCTTGCGTGGCAAGCGTACTTTCGTCCCTGCGCGCGTCAGCGGACGCTCTCGCCGGCCTTCAGCTACCAAGGCGGCCTCAAGTTCTGGGGCGGCTCGTCTACGCCCTCGTCGCACCACCGCCACCGGCCGGCCACCGCTGCCGGTGGGCCGGCGGGCGAGGGCCAGGGCCGCTGGGCGCCGCAGGCCTTCGACGACCGCCTGCTCGAAGTGGTGGCCGTCTACGGGGTGCTGCACTGCGCCACGGCCCGCGTACCCAGCGTCGTGCGGCTGCAGAACCACAGAATCGCTCAGGTTGCCGTTAGAAAAACTAGTTTGTGACATTAAAATAATTTTGAGATCATTTCAGTGTCGCGAGGTGCGCATTCGCATCAGCGGCCCAGAGCCAGTGGCCGCGCAGGTGGACGGCGAAGCGTGGCTGCAACAGCCAGGCCGGATTTGCATACGGCACAAAAACCGAGCCATGGTGCTGGAACGAGACGCGGTGGGCTCCATTATTTCATTCATTCGAATGGACACTACTATCATACAGTGTTGGTGCGTGTGAACTTGTGAGACTCCGAGACGCTTGTGTCACGATCATTCTGTTCTGTTGCGCCTGCAGAACAACCACATTCTACTCATACCTGTAACCGGGTCTGGCAGAGTGGGGGGGGGGGTGTAAATGGCCGAAATCTGGGGGGGGGGTGTCTGGAGCAAAATGTGGGGGGGTACCCAGCCAATTTTTATTTATCCTTGTACTTTGTGGTTCAAAATGGGGATAAATAGTGTCTAAAAAGTGTTATTTATCTGTGTTATGGTCATATAACACTGAAAAGCACTGAAATACACCAACATTTACTCACTTTTATCGTTTTAGACTGAGTGAAAATCCCTTGGGAAATTCTGGGGTGGGGAGGGTTGGTGGGGGGGGGGGGTTGGGGGAGTTGGAAAAATTCTGCGGGGCCCCCAACCCCCCATTTACAGGTATGATTCTACTCATACTGTATGTCTTCTACATACCGTAAACCCTATAATTAACCCCCTGGCGATTACAGATACCTACGTGCACGTGTCTGCGTCCTTTGCAGCGTTTCGAGGCGACCCTCAGCGCCTGGCAGGACGACAAGCGCGAGCGTCGACTGCTGGTCGCCGACTCCGCCGCCGCCCTCGCCTCATTCCCGGCCGCCGACCGGCCCGTGCTGCTCGCCTTCGTCGACTCCGCCAGCAACTTCGTGCAGTGGTGGGCGGCGGGGGAAATTTGAAATTCGAAAAGTTTCGAAATTTTTCGAAAACAAATTTTCTCAGCCTCCGACCCGACTCGAGTCGTCTCGACAAGGAGGGCCGAGAGGCGCTGGACCGCGCCTCGGCCGCACTACACCGGCTCTATCCCACGGCGAAGAAGATACCCGAGATTGGGGTGGGTCGATTCTTTATTGATTGATTCTGGGCGGTATTTTCAAAATTCGAATGCTCAGGATTCGGCCGAGCTGAAGCGACTGCTGGAGACGACGGTGGAGGCGGTGTCTCGACTCGCGGCCGTCGCCGAGTGGATGTTCGCGGGGGAGCGGCCGGCGGCGCAGGCCTCGGTCGTTGCCGCCAATTCCTCAGAGACCGAGGGCGCCGACTCGTCGGATGAGAGCTACAGGCTCGTCGTGGTCGCTCGGCTGTCACATCGAGCTGAAGTGGAGACAATGTTCAGGTCTCTGTGCGTGTCCCTGCGTCGGGTGGGGCGCATTCTCGGCAGTAGCGAGGCTCAGCAAGTCGGGCGGCCCTCGACGGCCGCGGCCCTTGCCGCCATCGATACCGACGAGTCTTCGGTGGCGGCGACGCGAGGCAGCACGTCGTCGGCGACGCGCGACGGCGGCAGCGGCAGTCCCCGGAAGCGACTGGGCCACTGGCTGCGGTCGAAATTCGACCGGCGCAAGAAGAGGACGGGCAGCGTCGACGCCGACGCGCTGTCGTCGTCGGCGGCGGCGGGCGCGGCGACGGCCTCCATCGAGAACGAGCCGTCCAGCTCGAGCGTGCTGCTCGGTCGGTTGCGCTTGTGCGCACGCACACTGCGCTCGCCTGCGCGCCTGGCACGCACGGGCACGCGCGCGCCTGTGTAGGCGAGGACGAGCCGGAGTCGTGGTCGACGGCGGACGTGGGCCGCTGGCTCGCCAGCGTCGGTCTGTCGGCGTACGCGGCCGCGTTCGCGCGCCACGAGGTGGACGGCGCCGCGCTGCTGCGCCTCGATCGCGCCGACCTCAAGGACCTGGGTCTCGCGAAGGTCGGGCACCTCAAGCGCTTCCAGACAGCCCTGCGCCAGCTAGACCGGCCCAGGCCCAAAGCCGACTAGTCCTGGGTCGTACGCAGGTGTCCATGGGTGTGCTGAAAGTCCGTCTCTGGGCCTGCAGCCGTCCGCAGCCTGGCCTGGACACACCTATCCGCCTCTTCTATCTCCACTGGCGTATTCTCGCGTAATCGTCTGTCCTCTCCAATCTCCATCTGTCTGTCCTCTATCGCGTCCCACGACACGAGCTCCTGCACTGTCCCTGACGAAACAAATGCAACTTCACTTTCTTTGCTTTGTTTTCCATTGTTTAGTGCTCAGAGTGTAGATCCGTCATTCGCTAGCTTCTGTAGCGCGCGAATTTGAACCCGCTCGTTCTCTGGCCCACTCCTCTTCTCTCCCTATGCCATAATCGCGCCATGGTATAATGCATTGCGATGCGATACGCTACGCCAACCGAGTGAACTCAAGTTCAATTGTATAGTCAATGGGGACCTCCACAGAGGGTGAATATAATCGATGAGACTATGAGCAGCTTGAGTTCATACGTCGTCACAGACCGTAATTCCTCCAATTGGAGTTCCCAAGGGAACTGAAAGAACCCACGTACTGTGGATTCATCTTGGTTAGAAGCTTCTCTTCGAACGTTATCAGTGAACTACAGTAGACGGCATGGGTGCTTTATTGGAGGATATTACGGTGTGTTTCCCTTTCCGTATGGCTGAGGAGTTGGTGGCAAACGCAAAATCCGTTGTGATTTCCCCGTTTATGTATCTCTGCGCAGTGCGCACGCAAAATGAAACGGACACGTACATGGCCGAGGTTTATTCAAGCGCGAATGCCAAGTTTCTCTCACTCCACGTCGGTTTTCGCGCGCTCACATTGGGCGCTCGCGTTTGATTTTTACTTGACAGAAATGTCGCGACTATTCCACTGTCCCTCGCATCCGCTGATTGAACTTTGACGTGGCTTTTTGACGATTTTCCGCAAAATGCGGCGACGCAGTGGAAAGAATATGATGGGAAAACTAATATCTATTTGGACAGTTGCTTTGCGGTGAGAATGAGAGCTGTTTTGCTGTTTTTTCACTGATATCGTTGATGAAGTATTGGGAAACGGGACACGTGAAGGTGGGAGCGTCTCATGAGCATCGCATCACTTTCACTGAGAATGCGCCTTGCAATCCCATACCATACCATACCATACCCAACAAAACGAGCAAAAATACCTTACGGAGCAGCCAAGAGTTACTGTAGAGTCCGCCTTAAGCTAGGGTGGACGAGTATATACATACACAAACAATGTTTGTGTATTTTTTGGTGTATTTTATACATATATACGCATACACATACACATACACAAACAAAATCCAATATACATATACATACACAAACATGATGGAATACACAAAGTTTGTGTATTTTACAGTTTGTGTATTTCTACTGTATTTTTATGGCTATTTTGAGAGGTGCCTGCATAATCTTTTTCAAAAATCGTATGTGAGTCGCTCAACTACTCTACATGTATCTATGTTCATTTGTTCATTGTTTGTTTGCTCTTCTGTTTTTTGTCTAATATGGTTCAATAGCCATTGCAGCGTCATTGCGTGCCGGTGCGTGCGTGCGTGCGTGCGTGCGTGCGTGCGTGCGTGCGTGCGTGCGTATGGACTGCCCTCCTAAACATTGGCGTTGGCATACACGATCTTAGCTAACTAATTACTATTCTAACTTCTAATACTCTGAGTTGTGTCTATTTTCCTCTCTCGTCTTGAGGGTGGGGGTAATGCAAATATGCGCGTACGCTTCCCTTGAGAACACACCTACCTCGCTCCCAGCACCTCAGTTATCAGCCAATGGAAGGAATTTCCGCCCTTCATGTTTTTGAAGAGAAGTTTAGCACGATGAAGGAATATAGCCACCCCACTGGGTGGAATTGCTCGTAATGTTAAAACGACTAGCACTGAGGCTCATATTGCACCTCTCCACAGTTCGTCCAGCTCGAGGGAATGGCAGGTTAAGCTACCTAACCTATAGTGAATAGTGACCTTGGGCGCTACCGGAGGATTTACGGATTCCCTGGTGATTCGAATCCGTTGTTGCTTGCAAATCTTTGCGAAGGTTTGCACCTACGGTATACACAAAAAAATACACATACACAAACCAAAAAATATACGTATATACACAAAAAATACACATACACAAAACACAAAAAAATCGTTTGTGTATATACATACACATACACATACACAAACTTTTTTCGATATCTCGTCCACTGTACCTTAAGCCCGATTTACAGCCGCCGGACTCGGACCAGGTCACGGACCCGGTCTTTCGATTTACAGCAGCCGGACTATCCACCGGACTCGAGTTGACCAACTTGCGACAAAGTCCGCGGACTCCGCGGACTTTTTTGAATCTGGCGGGGAAACCTTCCAAATAACGCCTTCCGAGTATTGACAGCACGCAATTTTGGTACTTGGAAGTTTCTTGCCCCGGACTTCGAAGTTTCTGGTCGTTGCTGCCCGGCGGGATAGCGTAGCATGGAACGAAATTTTTGTTTTTCTTTAATAATAGAGCGCTGAGGTGGCGCTGTCGAGCTGGCCGGTCGTCGCGTCGAGGCTTCTTTCGAATTGTTTGCTACCGTACCGACAAAAATAGCGTTTAAAAGAGGATGTAGTCGCGCGTTTCTAAAAAAGACCGGCGGATAGTCCGGCAGCTGTAAACGCGCCTTTTGTCCGGCGGACTCCGGGTCCGAGTCTTATTTATGCTGTCGCCCGCTCCGTCGTTCGTCCGTTGGGTCAAGGCATTTGCTTGTTCGCATCTGTCTGATAGATTAGTCATTTTTCGGAAGAAACGATTCGAGTGCCTACTACTAATAGCTGCACGCAACACAGAGAGAGACACCAAAGCCGAAGACACAACCTCCAGTAAGAGAGAAAGCGAGATCAAGTCGAAAGGATTTAGCCGGGCTAGTCGGTTGGATCAATGGGAACAGACACTGTCGCAAAGTCGTGGTAGGGAAAGGGTCAATTTGTACGCATGACGAGTCTGAGGGCGACGGCGGCGCGCGCTCCCAGCTTGTCGTTGTAGCAGCGCAATCGAGATGATGGCAAGGTAGTCGGGTCGTTGGCCCAAGGCAGAGGAGCGATCTTTGTCGTCAGGATTTCCTTGATCTCATCCGGAAGGTCGCAGCAGAGCTCCTGAACGCAAGGAGATCCTGGCCGTTTCCAGCGAGGAATGCGATGCAACAGAAGGATTCACGTCAGGCGAGGTGCTCAGAATCTTTTGCGCCACGGCATTTGGCGTGTTGTACGGAGAGCTTTCCCGGAGCAGCGGTCGGTAGAGGTGGACGATGACGTGAAGGAGGCTCCAGAGGTCCTCGCGAAGCCCTTGGTCTTCGCCGTGTATCGCTGGTGGAGCAGCAAGGATGCGGTTGCCGCAGAAGTAGCTCTTGTGGAACTGCGCGGCGACCTCGCCGTCGCTGCTCGTCCACTCCATGACGAGGCCCAAGTCAAGGAGGACGATGCGGCTCTTGTCGTCGGCAGCGACGGCGACGTTGTTCGGCCTCAGGTCGCGGTGCACCAGTCCTTCCTCGTGCAGCCGCTCCAGCGCCTCGAGCAGCCGGCAGCCGACGAGCAGCGCGTCGCGCATTGGCAGGCGCCCCATGGGCTGCTGCAGGCAGATCGGCTCTAAGTTCTTGCCGAAGCGCTCCATCGCGATGTAGTCGCAGTGGACCGCCGGCCGCTGCCGATGATGCGAGGCGAGCGGTCGTCGAGACGCTCGCTCCGCAGTCGGCGCAGCGCCGCCGCCTCGCGTCGCGTGCCAGCTCGGCCTGGGCACGGCCTTTGGCGAGCTTGAGCGCGACTAGAGCGCCCTCCTCAACGACGACGCCGTCGTCGCCGGCGAACCGCCTCCGCACCTTCGCCAAGACCACCAGCCCAAAAGTGCCTTCGCCAAGCCGCTTTTTCACCTGATGCAATATATATTACAACGAATACTTATGACGAAGTCAATAACGTATCGAAATTTTCACTATAACAGCAAATAGAACAGACAGCGAAAAGTGAATAAATATTGCTGAAATGTTCAATTTATTGCGGTCTGAAGCGTGCATGCGATTCAACAATTTTGGTTATTTTGCTACGTACCGTAATTACCGTAAATTCCCCAACAGTACTCCCTGCCTTCCAACGGTGTACACGGGCAGGCAAGGGTTGAAGCAACAGTGCCACTCAGCAATGGAGGTCACGTTTTGTGTGATCTGTGTGCGACCGAGCTTCTAGGAGCCAACGATTCCTTAATTTGCCGCTCTCCAACGGTTGCTCGCGCCTTTGATCAACTTCCGTGCCCACGTCGATCTCAGCCTGGAGCGAGCGCATATGGGCTTCTTCTTCTGTATGTCGCCAAAAGTGGTCGTCGGCATTTTTCAGTGTCTGTGTATTGTATGGGCGTAGAATGTGCATGTACCATGTACAGGTAATGTATGTGTACGTGACAGTTTAGCCCGATTTACAGCCGCCGGACCCGGTCACGGACCCGGTCTTTCGATTTACAGCCGCCGGACTATCCACCGGACTCGAGTTGACCAACTTTCGACAAAGTCCGCGGACTCCGCGGACTTTTTTGAATCTGGCGGGGAAACCTTCCAAATAACGCCTTCCGAGTATAGACAGCACGCAATTTTGGTACTTGGAAGTTTTTTGTCGCGGACTTCGAAGTTTCTAGTCACTGCTGCCCTGCGCGATAGCGTAGAATGGAACGTAATTTTTGTTTTTCTTTAATAACAGTGCTTTCGCTGAGCGCTGAGGTGACGCTGTCCACCTGGCCGGTCGTCGCGTCGAGGCTTCTTTCGAATTGTTTTCTACCATACCGACATAAATAGCGGTTTAAAAGAGGATGTAGGCGCGCATTTCTAAAAATAGACCCGCGGATAGTCTGGCAGCTGTAAACTCGCCTTTCATCCGGCGGACTCTGTGTCCGAGTACGGGCCGGGTCCGTGACCGTGACCGGGTCCGGCGGCTGTAAATCGGGCTTTATGAGAAAGGATCACGTTACTTCTCGTTCTTATTTTCTCGTCCTACAACTATTTTTGATTGGTGTGAGGGGTGTTGTCGCGTCGCCGCGTCACTTGTCCGGCGGTCGTCCATAGGCGCGTCTCCAGTGGCAGCCGTTTCAGGCGCAGCATCGCCAGCACACCCACTTTGATGTCCTGCCAGCACCACAACACGTCCTGTCGGCTACCTTCAATTCTCCAATGGGACCCCAGGGGGTGCTGTAGTTTTAAAAACTCTTTGAATGGTGCTTGTGATTTTGAGGTTGGGTTACGATTCGCAACGACGTCGTAATGGGATAAGCTGCGCGTGAAAGGTTTGCCTTATGTCTCTTGAGGTAGATGAAGAGGTTCATGATGGGATTGAAGTTGATGGTGATCCATCCTATCGTGGTGAGTTTGAATCCCGCGCCCAGCGCCCAGTCGATGTCCAATTGGTGAATCACGTTGACCAGCACCAGTGGCAGAACGTTCAACAACCCCGTGAAGCAGCAACTAAAGAAAGAAACACTTCCGCGCGATGAGTAAACATGCAGGAACAATGGACCTACCTATGAAGACTTCGAGTCACAATTTGTGCTTTTGGGGATCGCAAAAGAATGGAACCTGGTGACTGGTGATTGCTATAAGATTTACGGTAGTATACCTTAACCTACTGGTAACCCTGTCTGTGCACTGCACACAGCGCGTTCGAGCAAGTTTAATCTAGCGTCGTCAGAACTTAATCAACGTAGAACGCTCAACTGCATTGTGCGGTATGCAATTTCTGAAGCTTCGGTTAGCTGGCTTAGGTTCGTTTGATCACAATCCTGGTGAACTAGGTGCCAACCTGATCGCCAGCGACTTGGTGAACTCGTCCTGGCGCTTGATGTCCGTGGAGACGCTGGCGGCGAAGAGACGCTTCTGGCGGCGCACAAAGATGAGCAGGAGCAGCAGGTAGAGCAGCACGCTCGCGCCGCTGAACAGCAGCCGCGTCCTGTTGTAGTAGTTGTTCATGGCTGGGCCGATTGCTTGAGACGTGTAGCACATCTATGCAGGCTAGATTGCAGGCTCGAGTGCTTGCGTGCCTGCGCAGGCGGGCGCGTACTCACGGCCGACTGAACGGCGCCCAAGCTGTCGCGCTCGAACGCCATGTAAAGTCCCAGGAGGTTGAGACAAATCGCGTAGGCGTAGGCGAGTCCGCAGATCGCGTAGGCGTAACGGCTTCTGCAAAGGCGGCACCATGAACACTGATTTCCCCACCGCGTCTGCGTGTGACATGGGACACGGGCACATGTGTGCCTTTCCGAGTCGCGTCGAAGAAAATACATCAGCTTTTGTAAAACCTGAGCCCGATGTACTTGATCGGCCAGGTGACGGC
Source organism: Paralinhomoeus sp. GSCO2_6 (assembly GCA_030248085.1). Classification (NCBI taxonomy): domain Eukaryota; kingdom Metazoa; phylum Nematoda; class Chromadorea; order Monhysterida; family Linhomoeidae; genus Paralinhomoeus; species Paralinhomoeus sp. GSCO2_6. The sequence goes on from JASAMY010003371.1 coordinate 35,551, forward strand.
GATCAATCGGTCTACGCTGACCACAATCAGCATCACGGACGCGCTGGTGTCAGCGAATATCCATATCTAAAAGGTTCAGAAGCACGCACGCACGCACGCACGCACGCACGCACGCACGCACGCACGCACGCACGCACGCACGCACGCACGCACGCACGCACGCACGCACGCACGCACGCACGCACGCACGCACGCACGCACGCACGCACGCACGCACGCACGCACGCACGCACGCGCTCGACTGATTGACTGCTCACAATGCTGTGCGCGCTGAATATGCAGCCGAGGGAGGTGACCCGCTCCAGTTGTCGGCCCCACAGAGTCATGGCGACCCTGTGCTGGCCCACCTTGAAGTAGCAGAAGCCGTTGAGGCTGTCCGCCAGTGCCAGTAGAGCGACGATAATATAGACCTAGAATTGTGCTGGCGTGTTGCTCGCTACGTGTACGAAGGTGTACGAACGTGCGGCTCAGTACTTTGTCCAATCGCAGCGCTGTTTGAAAAAGGACCGTAGCGAAGATTGGCAAGTTGCCCAGGAACATGACGGCGCCCTGAGCCACGTAGATGACGTGCATGAGGAAGCTGGCGTCCATCAGCCAGACCCACTTGCCTCCCACCGGGAGACTTTCAGCTGCCCTGTTGCTGTTCCTGCTTATTGTCGGAAACCCAAAATATGCATTGCAATTGCGTTCAAAAGGTGAATGTGTGAAGCGTGTTCCGTGTCAGGATTGTGAAATGTGAATACCCTATTACATTCCATGCAGGCAGAGTCCAAAGGATACGAAGCGCCACAGCGACGAGTTGACGAGCAAGAGCAGCACAATTGTGTCGTCGGACACGCCTATGATAACGGAATGGCTCCTGTTGGCTCGCTCGTGTTGTCGTGAGTTGTATTGCAGACCACCCAGAGCGTTTCACAGCTCGACCTCGAACAGGTCTCGGCTGGGCCAGCCTCGCTCGAGGCCGCCGACGATATTGTCGACGAGCTGTGGCGCTTGGAAATGCAGGGAGACGCTCTGGGCGACCATGATCGCGAGCCGCAGGGGACCGCGCGTGTCTCGGACCATCAGCGCCACGCCCGACAACGCGCCCCGGTGGCCCACGAAGCGGTGACCCGGCACCGTGTAGCGCTCCCAACCGGAACCGTACTTGTAGTCGAACGGTACTGAAAAGTGAAGTTCAGGGGGCGGGGTGCAAAAAAAACTAGCGTCTGTTTCCCTTAAAAATCGCCTCCACGCTCCTTTCCGCGAACAAAGCTCCCCACACATCTAGCCCCCCCCCCCCCATAATTAGCCTCCCCCTATAATTAAGCACCCTCCCACGGCTCGAACGAAACAGTTGGCTCCCGGGGGCCAATTATAGGGTTTACGGAACATCCTCACAGTGCTTGTCCTCAAAGTACTTGGCAGGCTTCTGCATCTCCTCGAGCGCTTCTTCAGAGACTATGTCTTTGTACTTGGCATTGGCACCATCGACCCTGGCCTGAAGTCGTTGAGCATTTGCAACTGTCAGAACAAAGTCTCAAGTCACCAGAAATCTCAGAAGGTCCGACGATGAAAGCATCCATCCACCATGGGGCAGGATTCTGTCTTTGATTGGATACTTGTACGCATCCGATGGTCCAGTACCGAAAACAGGCGTTTTGGGGTGCCGCTGATCCCATCTCCCTGATTCAATGGCGAATCTAGAAGCCCAACATGTCCATACATACAAGTTTAGAAGACTCTTGCTGTCGCATGCATGGGACGCGTTCTGCGCAAATTTTAAACTATTCAAAATACCTAAAAGAATTGTATTTGATTTCTAAAGTAAAAAATGCTACTCATACCTGTAACTGGGGGGGGGGGTGGGTGGTGGCGGCCCCGCAGAATTTTTTAAACACTTCCAAACCTCCCCCCAACGCCCCCCCCCAGAATTTTCCCAAGCGATTTTCACTCGGTCTAAAACAATAAAAGTGAGTAAATGTTGGTCTATTTCAGTGCTTTTCAGTGTTATATGACCATAAAACAGCTAAATAACACTGTTTAGACCCTATTTATACCCATTTTTGACCAAAAGTACCAGTATAACTTAAAAATTGGCCAGCTGCCCCCACTTTTTGCTCCAGACACCCCCCCCCCCCAGAGTTCGGCCATTTACTCCCCCCCCCCACTCTCCCACACCCGGTTACAGGTATGATGCTACATACTAGGCCCGTTACAGATGGAGACCCTGGCACAAAGAGGCTTTCAAATGAAATTGTTAATTTTTAAACTGATTTTGTTGATCACACGACAGAAATAAGCTGCACCTGTTTTCAATACCGGCTGGCTTGAAAATCAGCGTTTCAGCAACTTTCTCATATGGCAGCTTGGTGTACTTCTCAATAATCTGTGCCATAATGAGATAATTGAAGTTGGAATATTGATTGAACTGATCCGGTTGACCGCTGGGTGGCACGGTTCCAATGTAGTGCGAAACGTATTCCTTCGTAGTCCACGTGGGATCGTCATACAGTTCGTAGACAATATCTGGTGGTCTGCCCCATCCACCTGTGTGACTCAGCAAGTGACGCACTTCGATCTTCAGAATGTCGCTAGAATATGGTGCTTTTCCGTACTCTTCGCCAAGCAGACTGTTGGGCCCAAAGACACGACTGTTGGCTGATGGCAAAATGCCCAGTTCAATCAGCCGGTAGACGACTGTGGCCAGAACTGGTTTGGAAACGCTTCCGATTTGAAAACGATCGTCGAATTGGATTGGAGTCCGCGATTTCTCATCGGCAAAACCATATGCCGCCGAGAACTTCATCTGCTCATTGTGGCCAATGGCCAGTGTCATTGCTGTGATTTGAAAGCTTCTCATGTAGTCTGAGACGCACTTGTCTATGTGAACTAGGTCCCTCTTGGTCAGCCCCAAGTTTGCCCCAGGGAAGTAGGACGTGGGAATGGGTGTTCTGGACCACAGTGGCGGTGTGGCTGGATACAGCTGGTAGGCGCCGGTCCAAAGCGTGTAAATCATGAAGTTTCCTAAACCCAGTGGTTCCATGGCGATTCCACGAGCTTTCATTCCAGCTCCAAGGAAATGCTTTTTCTGGAGTTTCATACTTTTCTGCGCAAAACCAGCGGGCCCCTTGGAGCCAACTGTCAAAAGCAGTTGACTGACAAAACTGTGCTGATTGCCGGTGTTTTCTACCCAAATCGCTGAGCAGAGCGTGGAGCCTCCACTTCCTCCATAGGACTTGAGTTTCACAAGGAGGAATCCTTCATCAGTGAAGCGTCTGTTGGCAGACAAACATTCTACCATAGACAGATCATACACAAACTTGGATTTCTTTTTATGAATGCCAGGGTTGTGCCAGATACTGATCAGAGAGTGTTCTCCATTTACGTCAGTAAATCCAGTGATATCAACTGGTTCATAATTCAACGGAGCTGGAATCTGCTTTGGTTTTCCCAGTTGCACGTGCACCTTGCCATTGGCATTTTTTGCATACCATGAATATTTTGGACGGTCCAACACAGCCTAAAGGGACTTTATATCAGCTTGAAATGCTGAGTGGAACTTGCTTACGTCCGGTAAGATTTCCATGAGTAGATAGCCTTGTTCTTCTTGTTCCTGAGCCTTGGTTACCAAGTCCTCCATTGTCATTGGAACAGCAGTATTCAGCCTGTGGAACAGAAACCGAACTGTATGGACATTGGTAGTGAAGAGTGAGGCGTGCACAGTGGTGCCTGAGGCGGAATCGTGGGACAGTCCAAGTGTGACCAACGAGTGCTTTGGTGAGGCCAGGTGCCGCCGAAGATCCTGAAGGCATGCAACTTGATTTTATCATGAACACTGGTCTGCCCAAACAATTGTTGGTTGAAGTCACTTTGTTTACACTGTGATGTATGGTACAGCGTGCATGCCATGGTACGAATGTGGAAGCAATCAGCACGTTTTGTGTTCTAAGTTAACGGAGTAGCATTTTTTAAATATAAAATTACGCAATATTGAAAGTTCTGTGTTTCTCTAGACCTTGTCGAATTCTGCAGTATTGGACGATATCAGGATGACGTCCTGTTCAAGCGACAATTCGCTGTCTGCAGCAGTCTCGTCCATGGCCTCGACAAGTTCACGTTCGGGAAACGTCTCTTCTGCATAATTGTCAACTTCTTCAAAGGGGTCGACTCCAGTGCAGCGACAGGCCTGCACTGCACCAATGAACACGAGCAGTGCTCTGAAAACGGTCAACTTTCTCGACATGCCTTCCATGACTTGTTGCGTTCCAACAACGCACTGCTGCGACCTTGGGTGAAGGAAGGGTGTCACTTTGCACTGTACAAGCCGTTATCAATTTTCGTTAGTCTAACTCTTTTTTTTTTCTATAGCTCGTGCATGGCCACACAAACTAGCGCCTCGCCCCATCTTCTCGCAGTCTGCATTATACAATGTTAGTACCTATGTATGCATGTCTCACTATCAGATGCCTAACTATATATTGGACACATTCGGGTCACACGCAGAGACGCCCCTATAGCAAACAACTACCCATGATAAATGTGCATTGGCTTAAGTCTTACACATTCGGTCACAGTACAATGTACCTATAGCAAAAGATTCATGATGTTATGATACTCACTGGTTTTGTGCTGCATTGGTTTGTTTCAACCTTGTCGTGGCTACATATGTCGTGTTTTTTCGTGCACCAATATCCAAGCGGTTGTCAACGTGGAGGGAAGCAGCGACGGGAGAGACAACAGGATATGCCACCGACAGACGTGGGACACCAAGGAAACGCACACCACAGACAACAAATGAGAAGCGAAACAAATTATCAACGCTTAGCAATGGAGCTATTCTTTCATCGATATTCGAATGTTCCTCAGCAAAATCTCTAGACTGGCGCTTTGCACGCTGGAGCTGAAGAAGTGTGACATGCACTTGAGTGTGTTTTGGTAGGTGCGTGCGTGCGTGCGTGCGTGCGTGCGTGCGTGCGTGCCTGCCTGCGTGTGTCCGTGCGTGCGTGCGTGCCTGCGTGCGTGCGGGCGTGTCGACGACGAACCGGCTTACCACACCATTTTTGTAGGTTGCGCACTGCTTTGCATTCTTGTCCATGGGAAACCTTGTCCGAATGTTGCCACTGATTGACACAACAAACTGCCACAGTCAAAGTTGAAGCCCCTCTTCCGTAATGTGCCCTCCCATGTTTACAATTGCCCTCCCCCTCCTACGACCATAATGAGGCAATTAACCACAAACGACAGAGAAATCCATTGGAGAAACGTTAAGATACGGGCACATTCTTTTTTCCACGCAGAATAGGTCAGTTCAGTACTTATACAATGTGGATAGATATACAGTAGAAAGACGCATGGCTTTCTTCAAAGATGCACGTTAGCCAGTGCGGTGTCGTACACAGGTTTACATTGTACATACTTAAGTGGGTGAGCGGGTGACATCAGTGAGATAGGTCAGAGGTTGGTTGGATGATTGCTTTGCAGAACAATAGACTGGTGCGGCCGCGCTAAATGGGTCCTTCAGTAGCAAGTAATACCCCCTGTGATTTCCTTCTTTGGGTTATGGTTGTCGCAAATCGATTGCATAGAATAAACCACTGAAAAATTTAGAAAAGTTGAATACAATATTGATCGAACTTGCAACGAAATTGCAGTCAAAGTGATTGATAACAGTTCAGTTGAGTTCAGTTCAAATTTTCTGCATTTGTATTGAAACTGACGACGGCCATATGTATATATCTATCTGCCTTTTTTGCATTTTCGCCTTAATGCATTTTTCTGCCTATGACAAAAGAAGTTCCACCCAAGTGTGTGGGCCATTGACAGCTTCCTACATAGCATTGTCCCTAATTGGATTGCGTAGTTAACGAATCGAGCGTCAAGAGTTTAATTCGCTGTTGATTGAACGGACGGTGAATTGATGTATAAGTGGGTCTAAACTGATGTGATGAAAACAAATAATTGGTGAACTACGTGAGCTGAGCGCATTTGCATTGCGCAATCGACATCAAACCTCCGATTCTGACGCAACTTTCGCAACTGTGGTCGTCTGATGCGTTCAACGTTTTTTTCGCAGCATTTAGCCTATGTTCAATTTCAGAGTACTATATAAATTGCAGTCAACCTCCCTTCGATGTGCAAAATTAATGACGACGTTGTTTTTTTAATTTAAATATTTTCTCTCTGAACCCGAGAACGCGCCGTCCTCCATTCATTCATGAGTGGGACCAACCTGCCAGTATTCTCGTTATTCAACAACACACTTCCGGTTCAATTCAATTCACTACACTCATTTCAATCCACTTCCTGTCGCTATAGAAATCAATGAGTCGCTTTGCTTGTGCACCATTCAAACTGAATTACAAAGAAGCGGTTTGCTTATGAATTCAACGGTCCACTTCCGGTGCAAATCAGTTCACTACACTTAGTTCAATCCACTTCCTGTCGCTATTGAAATACAAAAAAGCGGTTTGCTTAATAAATTCAACAGCGCACTTCCGGTGCAATTCAATTCACTACACTCAATCCAATCCACTTCCTGTCGCTATTGAAATCGAAGAGTTGTTTTGCTTGTGCACCTCCGTTCCAATTGAATAACGAAGAAACGGTTTGCTTTATAAAGGAACTGGTGGAGCGACCTCTGAGCACATCCTATAGAGTCTGAATAACCATCATTATCCTTTGCTGTTAATCCTCAAGTTCAGTCGACGTTATGCAGCTGATGTATGTCCGTGTTTCTTTATACAAAAATACTCAAACTTGCGAATATGGTAAAACTTTCACTAAGCTAAGCTCCTAGGTATAACCTACTTTCTCGACTGCCAAATGCAAACATCTGGCAACGGATTGCACTAGTCGGAGTTATCACATAAAAAGATGAGAAATATACCGTAGTTGCTAGAAAGATAGTAAGCTCTCTGAAAAAGATAATTTTAATTCTATAACGAATAGTTTTTGTCAAAACTATCAGTGCTGTCACAGCTAAAAGGCGCCTGCATTTTGCGAAGATGCCCTCGGCAGGGTAGATTTATTGGCTAGAACAGCGTTAATTTATTTGGAAATATAGCAATATGTGCAGCACCATTGCAGATACCCAGCAAAACGCAACGTACGGTAGTACTATGTAGTCTTATTCTTGCTAGCACCTTGCAATGTCCGCCTAAAATACTTATCGACAATTCAGATTGCTCGTCTGTGTGCTCGCCAGTGCTGCAGCTGTCGTCCCGTCGAAAGGTGCACGTGGCGAGCCTCAGGAACAGCTGGGGCACTACATGAAGCAACTCGCAGAGGCAGAGCATGGAATGGCTATGCTAGTGCAATGGGTGAGAAAGGAGATCCAAAAGGCAGTCGACAACGCGCTAGAGAAGGATGATTTTGACGAAACCACTCTGGAACGAGCGCTGGTGAGGGACAAGAACTGTGGTCAATATTTAATTTAACCTGCATTTTAATGACGTTTCTGCTCAGTATGATTGAATATAGTTCTAGTGGCTGAACTACTGTAGTACCGACATTACACGACTTAGATCTTACAATACTTTTCGAAGAATGCAGATTCACTTAAAGCACTCAAGCAGGCTTGGGCAATAATTTTTTCTTTTGCAATTTGAATAATCCAAGCCTGCGCTCAAAGCATAAAATCATTCCAGATTATTACCAAGTCTTTCTATGAGCACGGATTCGTCAGGGACAATGACGCATATGTGAACGCGTACTTCCATGCTCTGCTGTTGAAGAAGACCCACAAACGACTGGCCGTTCGTCTGCCCGCCCACAACAACTTGCAGCACTTGTACAACTTGGTGCGTTGTTCACCGTTGTGTTGCTTCTGCCGGTACATTGTATTGTAACGCCCCCCCCCCCATGAATCCCGCCCCATTAAGTTGCAGCTTCACTTCCATCTACAATTTTGCAGTAGGGGTGAGGTAACGATTACCTTCGTACACTACCTATGCATGAAGTGACTAGGCTGTGCTTTCGTCAGTGTGTGTCATGCTATTGTATTTCACTGTAATCACCACTTCCTCTTGTGTCTCACAGAAAGAAGAGCTGATGGCAGAATATGGGGAGGAGGCACGTATGCGAGTTGACCACCAGGTGATGTGCCTTGAAATATCTGTTTCAAGCAACAGTGCACGCAGACTGTTCTTCTTGTTCACAGGACTATGGGAAGAAGGCCAAAATCGCCAACATGATCATTACCGTCTATGGCGACGAAAGCATTCCGACCAGCGGTGTACGAATTCAGTTGCACTAACAATTCATTCCTCTTATCAAGTATTACAGTGGTTAAACCGATTGCGCCGATCGTTTAGCAATGATTTGTTACATTTTTTGCTGTACAATTTGATATGCATCGTATGACGTGCGGATCGCAGCCTGTCAAGCAGCTTGCATTCAGGTGAACATGTGGTCGACGGTTGCGTCTATGTCCTCGGAACTGCTGGAGCTCTTGCGCGGCAGTCAGTCGTTGTGGGACAAGAATCTCGAGCTCTCCAATCGCTATCCACAAACCACGGTGTGCTACACTAAAAAGACGGGTAACTTTGGAAGTTTGGTTGGTCCGCCCTTAGGGAACGAAGTTGTGGGCGTTGATGGACGACTTCGCCGCACAGTTCAACAAGCTCACTCGCAACGCGGCCCGCATCCAGAACAATCTGGTGATGCTCTACAAATTCGACAAGCGGCAGCACAGCAAAGACGGCAGTGTCGCCTAATCGACAGTGACAGGCGACTTCAAAGGAATCAATTACCTAGGCGTTACGATTACATTCAGCCCTTTGTATTATTTGTTTGGGGAGACGGTGGTGTTCGATGCAAAGAACTGATTCCGCATTTTAAGCCGCCTTGAGAACGCAATGCCAAGTTACGGTATCGATCCAAACGCATTACCTGTCATTATGTAGGTACCTTTAAGTGTGCGGGATACAAAACAAAACGAGTTGAAAAAATAACTAGTGTCTGTGTAATTCTAATTGTCGTTTTGACAATATTGTAATGTACCATCAGTTGTGCAGCACCCACCATCGTATATCTAGTTCTTGTCATTCTTTTGTTTAGTTTAATGGGCAAGTGCCATTTCCTACGATTTGTCCAGGGAAGGGAGTGGTTGGAAAATATGAGCGCCCAGAGCGGTCAGTGGGATTTTCGGGATAGATGACTGACTGACTCTTCCATCATTTCATCGTCTGAGCGTCGCCTACCTGTAGCTAGTACTGTTACATACATAATGAAGCTCAGCGGTCGGCATCCGCGGAGCGCTCGGGGCCTGACTGAATCCGACTGTTGCATACTACATTAATTTCTACGTCTCGAATCGACGAGGTCGCACGTTCACCTATGTATGGTTGGATACACAACAAGAGAACATACACATGTGCGCATAGGAAATTTGCTGCGGAGTACAAGCCAGCGTTTCCACGTCGCATAGCGGCTAGGCTAGGCAGCAGGGCTGATCGAATAGCGGGTGCGCAAACAGTTGTCCTCATATGTTACATGTAACATGCGCCGCCGATTGCATGCAACGTTGCAGGATGGTGGTGTACACTGTATAGGTCGACTGCTAGGCAAGCTTTAGCGGAGAGCCGTATTGTAGTTGTAGCAACACTCCATTGCCTACTGCCGACCGCCACACGACTGCCGCGCGACGACTGAACATGTACCTACTAAGTAGACGTCAGCAAAGTAATAATACTGTTTCACTGTCTGTAATGTCATGCTGGTATGCGCTCTGTCTTGTGTTGTCTTGTGCCTGATCTCTAGAGTTGCAAAGTAGTGCACATCTGAGTATGTGAGTGAATGTGTTACTCTACTACACAAACCAGCATTGTCACTAAATTCAAAACTAGTCACTAGGTTCTGTGACAAACGAAATAAAAAAAAAACTGTTGCCACAACCAGCAAAGAACAAACAAGAAAAGCAGAACGGGCAAGCACACGCACACACACTGACTCAGCCAACCAACACGAGGGCAGACACCTCGAAAAGCAGTGATGGCAAAGAGTGAATCTGCGAGACAAAAGCCTCAACATGGATGTACAATAGGAATCAGGGTGTACGCGGCAGCGTACAACCCTAATATGTGAGCACTTCCTCAATGCGGTTTGTTGAATTTTCAGTCGCTTATAACTCTTGATTGCCTGAACGGATTGTGGCGAATGATAGCTCAAAAGAACCGCCTTCTAGACCGGAATCGAATGAGCCGTCCCGCGTTTTGGTACTCGAACGCGTTAAGACAAATCATACAAAAATGTTCCAAAAAAGTGGTGTTTTTTTTTCATGTTCTGCACACACTTTTAGGGTCGCCGCTTTGGAACGCTACTGTTGATTGGGACGAAACTTGGCGTGAGCACGTAGTATATGATGGCAATTTTGTGCCCCTAGGTAAATTTATCTAGGTGCTTCGGATCTATAGTTATGGCCGATTTGGTCATTTTTCGAAACATAGTCGTTTTATTTTGGCCAAAACCCGACAAGAGTAAAAGTCGAAAAAAAGCCGAGTAAACCCCCAAATGTTTTTCGATTTTCGTGAACAGCTTTACAAAGAATGTCTGGGGCGCTTGCATGACATTTGAAATTCTAACCACATAATGAGATATTGGGTACCAAAATTTCGGCAAATCCGACCAAAAAAAGTTTGTGACCTATAGGCGCTTCAACCGTTCGTGACACCGCTGTGCTGTAATGGCAAAAGTTAATCGTACGGACTTGGAATAGGTTACTTTCGACAAATGGGAGCGCTCCGATGCCCGTGTCTCTGTCAGCGCTCTTCGAAAGGCCATTTTTTAGGTGTTTTGTTCCAAAAGTTTGTTAGCTATAGACGCTTCAACCGTTCGTCGCAGAGCTGTGCTGTAATGATGAAAGTTACTCGACTGGACCTGGAATAGGTCACTTTCGACAATGGGAGCGCTCCGATTTCTATGTTTCGCAGCTCGACCCTCTTGGCGCACCCCCATTTTGGGCAAAATTTGGAACTATGATCGTGCATTATTTTTCATTTCCTGAACGAATTCTGGCGCGTGATAGCTCAAAAGAAGCGCATTCAAAGGGGGAATCGATTAAGTCATAACACGCTTCCATACGCTTGTGCATTACCGAGAAGTTTTTGGAGATGGCAGGACCCACTTTACATAACAAGCTTCTTGGTTCGTCGCCCACTCGCGCCTGCATCAATTGGACGGAAACCTCGCAGGCATCTATGCTCCACATCGAAAAATGAAATCGCCGGAGGGACTCTTGCTACATGCCAGCTATGGTTTACTGGGCACATTCTTCTTTTTACCATGTTCCCTAAATCAAGAGGTCGCTGGTTCGAATCCCAGTAACGCCTGCCTGTGCCTTTGCACGTGTCCCTTTGGGAAACCCATCAGCGTTGCTTTACTGCAGTGTCTCCAGTCCATTCCACATGTTTTGTCTCTTTTCTAGGTTCTTTTACCAGAATTTTGGTAATTTTTTGAGCTGGGAAAAATATTTATGGACGAATGCTCGCTACAGCCCCTGATACATGAAAATGACACATCTGCACACCCGCACGCACGCACGCGCGCGCACGCACGCACGTACGCATGCACGCACGCACGCACGCACGCACGCACGCACGCACGCACGCACGCACGCACGCACGCACGCACACACGCACGCACAATGTGTACAGTGGTACACGCTTTTCATAAGCTTTATGGTGCAACACTGAGCATGCGTCCGTTCTGGTCTGCTGCTGTGGGTTTGTATGTGTGTTTTTGATTAATCTTTCTTTTACGAAAAAACACTGTATTAAGGAAAATTTTGCAGGTGGCTGCAAAAAAAAGAGAATATGTGACGCTCCTTTAGGCCCAGTTTGAAAAAACGCGGTATTAAAAGTAGCCACTTCATCAGATGATCAACTTCAGTTTGGACAAACCGTGTATAATCGAACCAAGCGCAGCAACACGTCACATATTCGGCGTTTGTTGTGCGAGCCATCGCACACAGCCACAACACTACCACTATCAATCCACCCTCACAAACTCTTTCATCTCTCTGACGATGCGCATCATTCATTAGGCATCGTATGGATGCACAGGGCACACAGCCAAAGATTCTGCATAAATAATTTCGCTACCCTGCCCATCTTAAATTTTTAATATGTGGCTTGCCCTTACAGTAAGTGATATGCACCATCAATTCACGATCTTGAGTACCAAGTACATTGTATACCCTTGGATATCTTTGATTCTCGTTCATCTTTGTTCCGCTTCTGTTAGCCTGTGCCTATGGACGGACGGAACTGCCATGTGTAGACGTCCAGTCAAGGACAAGGCCCGCTCTCGTCTCTGAGTCCAAGGAATGAAAGGCCTCGGTCCTCATGCAGCCTGGACTGCCTTTCCAGTGATCCAAGCGAGCACAACAAACGCCGAATATGTGACGTGTTGCTGCGCTTGGTTCGATTATACACGGTTTGTCCAAACTGAAGTTGATCATCTGATGAAGTGGCTACTTTTAATACCGCGTTTTTTCAAACTGGGCCTAAAGGAGCGTCACATATTCTCTTTTTTTTTGCAGCCACCTGCAAAATTTTCCTTAATAAGTACCTTATGTACATAAGTAGAGCTTGGTTCTCTACATACGCTTGCGTGTGTTAGACGTGTGTCCGTCAAGGTTGGGCGACCACGGACGTCGTCTACGAAATCGCATGCCTGCGTTGCACATCCGGTCGTCACATCGCGACGTCACGACGTCCCGCAACATCCAAGCTACATACAATGTATAGGTAGTGTATCTGCAATGCACAATTGCACCCTACGTGGATCTAGCCAGTATCGCAAAATACAATAGACTACAAGCGGTGGGATACGCATGTATTTGATTTCCATACGGGACGGTGCCGACGCGTATAGTCATTGCGCACTGTGTTTGACCTGACAGATCATAACAACGGGAAATGACAGCTGAGACGACACAATCGCCGGCAGGATCTGCCGTGCCGACAGCGTCGGGTTGCCCCATCGGCATTGCAGTCACTTGTAAATTGTGTCAGTTAAATTATACGTTTATACTTGGAATTGAAGGAAACGCCGCGCTACCGAAGAAATCTTTGTTTACTGTAACCGATACTAAAGGAAATTATGTGGTCCATTGCTTGCGTTGTGTCGACTTGTTTAGTGGTGGGAGTCGCCGTTGCTTCTAAAGGCGAACGTAAGGAATGGTCACTCAAATTCGTTCCAATTTACACTTTTCACTGACTGTTTTAACTGAAATTGAAATGTCGAACACGTTGTATTACAGTTGTGACGACGGAGCCAGCGGATTGGGTTGACGGTCACAACCGCCTCAGGGCTCAAGAAAAATCGCCTAACATGCAGAGAATGGTGAGCGACACTGTGATGGTGTTATACTGTTGGGGTGGGCGCTGGAGGTTGAGGCGGAGGTTAGGCTATGCAATGAGCTGCGATGCGGAAAAAAAAAGCAAAAAGTGGACGAAGAAAAATACTTTTTGAAAGTCGAAGTTGCGTCTGTTCGAGGGCAGCAGCAGCAAGATTGCTGACATTTACCTTTGAGGAATGGGACGTCGAGTTGGCGGAGAAGGCTACAGCGTGGGCGCTCGAGTGCGAGCGGACCCACAGTCCCAAGGAGGGCAGACCCGGCACAGGGGAGAACCTCGCAATGTACGCGACGACATCGGCTACTCGACTACCCCAGCCTAGTCGAGCTTTGAAAAAGTGGCACTCCGAGGTGCGCCAAAAAAAACGCGGCTCGTACTAACTACTAAGGTACCGTACTAACGAAAACCCCTACCATTAGAAAAAATACTACCGTTTGGACTCCAACAAATGCCGCAAGGGGAAAAAGTGCGGTCACTATACTCAGGTGCGCGAGCGCTTTCGTCTTCACGTTGAACGCTTGTGCGTTCGCGGCACCAATGCGCGTACTGTAGCTGTTCTTCTTAAACGGTGCTTACAGATGGTTTGGGAAAGCACGTGCACAGTGGGTTGCGCCACTGCCAAATGCAAGAAGGTGACGCGAAAGGGAAAGGAATGGAAACACCGAAGCGATACGAAGGACAATCCATTCACCTATTTTCTGACGTTCTGCATCTACGGTCCCGGGTGAGCAATTTTGAGAAAAATGCGTATAGGTAGATGTCAGAGAGCCACAACCACTGTATACCCTATGCGCATCTATAGATGTGCATACATTCGCGCATGTGCATTCATGCATATACATTTATGTACGTACGTACACCTATGCGTATGTATGTACATATACTGTAATCTCGTGACAGAGGTTCCTAATACGAGCCGAAGCCGAAGCCTAATAAAAAATTGTATTTCAGTGGAAACATTAAGAGAGGACAAATAAGAGAGCCCCCAATGAATATGAAAAAGAAAAAATGCGAAACCTACAACGATGGGCTGTGCGGTAAGATTGCCTGTGCACGCACGCACGCACGCACTCGCTCGCTCGCTTACTAGACCATTGACAAACGAATACCGAAACGTCATCTCTGGTGAATTGTTCTGTTGTTCAGATCCAGTATGCAAGGGCTCGCCGCAAGCAGGCTAGAGATTCTGGATGCGGAGTTGATGAACCATGAAGAAATTCTATTCATATTTACCTGCTAGGCGTTTGATATTTCGTTTCACGTTGCCGTCTGTGCTTTCCGCGTCACTCGCTGTCCATTTTGTTGTTGTTTTTTTATTTTTGTTTTCGTTTCCGTCGCAGGTTGCTCCGTCTTGATGACCGCTTTGACTGAGATTATAACGCACTGGGCATGACCTTATGATTGAGAATTTATAATTGAGGTCCTTGACACTGCAAACGCAGACCATGCGCAAACATGCACGATTGACGTAACGTCGGTCAGCGGTTAGCGCGACGTTGCATCCATCGAACCCCCTGGTCGGAACCAGCAACCGCTGTACCTAACCTGTTGTCTCTTCACGTGTATAACAAGCGGCTGCAATTGCAAGCATGAAACACCATGAACCAGTGCACAGTACCTGTACAGACGCTATGTATTTGTTGTAGACAGCCGATTGATGCTCAAAATCACCTAGAAGCAGCATGCATGTGCGATTGCGCTTCCATCTGTCTCTGTTGTTGCCCACACCACTGCAACCTCGGCCCGCAGCCGCTGGCACTGCATAATCAAGGGGGGCATATGTGCCCAGCGATTCCCCAAGCGCCTTCCACGTTTGCGGCCTTCACATTTGTACATACACATACACCGTTTGAAGCAGTTGAAGAACAATTGCTTGACAAGTAAAAACTTGCGTGCCAGTGGCGCTGAGAACATCATGGTGTCTGGCACTTTTGTGGTGACCTGGGCGCTTTGCGTCGTTGTCTCGTGCGGAGCCAGCAGCGAAGAAGGAACTCAAGAGCCAATCAGGGATCTCGGTCGCTTCATTCTACTTGGATTCCTCCACTTTCTACAGTAGTGATTGTTGAAAATAATTGCAGCATTTGAGTTTAAGGAACTAAATAAATAAATCAGGAATTAAATATTGTGGCGAATACTGCTAATAATTGATGAACCTGTAGTGTTAAAAAAAAAAAATAAAAAAATGGCAGCAGAATCACACTGAAAGATAAGAAGGTTTGATAAGAAGGTTAGTATAAATCAGTGGTGTCACAAAATTAAACACTCGCCCTTCCGAAGGCATTGAAGAATAGGTTTTTCCTTCTTTCAAATCAGTTTCATTCGTTCGTTCAGTCGGTTTCCACTTTTAGTTGCAACTCGAGCGAACGACTTCGTTCAACGCTTTGGCCCAGACGTCGGATTATTCAGTCTCAAGCGCGAACTGAATGTCGAGGGAGAGTGCAATGGCGTGACTCAACATTGTCGCTGGTCAATTTTACCAAAACCTGACAGCTACGTGGAATTACACGTAGTGAAGCTGGCCATTCGCAGTGACAAAGGCGTTGGTGTGGCTGTCTTTATTTGTTGTACCATGGATTGCGCATGAGATGACTTCTCTTTGCCTTTTACCTTTCAGGCAGAACCTCCATTCAGATCTACGCACTGGATGCCAATGGTGGAGTTACAGGACTCGAAGAGTGAAGAGTTCCATTGAACCAAATCTTGCGTGCTGGTGTAACCTTGCTTGTTTAGATGCAACACTTATCGTCCAGGATATGACAGGTGCATGGAACTACAGAAACTTCACAGTGCTGCAGGCTATGGCTTCATAATAAGTGCCAACTATTCGAATGACTTTTGGTCAACACTTTACATCGAAGTCACTAGGCATCCTGGTGGGTGGGGGAGTCGCTCGCTTGTGCAATGCGGTGGCACCAGACAACGTTTCTCCTTCACAGTGGTACCGCGGCAATCGTGCGAGTGTCCAACGCCCAAGACACAGCTGCTCACGCTGCGAGAGCGATTCATCCGTGCACCCATGCAGAACCATACATACTGTGGCTCTTTAGTGCGCTGCGTTGTGATTGCATCCACTGGTATGCAGCATGCATAATTTGAGCAGCTTGGACTGGACAGTTGCACACAATGGCCAATAAAGTAAAATCACATACCCTATGCTATTTCGCAAACTTTTATGTTAACTGCAAATTCTATCTTTGTGCCATGGTCTAGGCTCAACTGGCAAGCGAGTACGTTTTATACTGACGTCACTTGATCTTATGCAGTTCGACAAGCTCAGCGTTTATGACGTCCCTGCCACTGAAGTTGGTCCGGCCAAGTTGATAAACCATGGCACCTTGAGGTTGGTGTTCTACCAAAAGCAAAAACCTTTGAGATTTCTTAGTGCAATCTGAGCCTTGCTTGGATCGTTCCTTGAGCGCCGCAAACTATCGGGTGGGGGGACCTCTCCCCCCCCCCCCCCGCAATCGCAGCTGATAAAGGGGCACGGGTGGACCAGAGAAGTGTATCAGAGACGTTTCTCCGGCACAAGGGAGTGTTCTCTTGCGAATCTGCCGGAAATTTGCCTCGAAACACAGTAAAGCCTCTCAACGTTTTAACCGCGGGAAGGTTCAGCGCAATTTTGCAAGTTGTAGTAGCTGTTATGTAGCTGTAACTGCAGCGGATATGGGTATAAAAGTAACGGTGTAAAGCATGCGAAAACGAGATGCCTGAGGTTGTTAAACGTGGGAAACTGGTGCCTTTGAATCACTTCCTTTGGTGCACTGAATTTTACCCCTCCCCCCGACAAAATGTCCTGGATCCGTCAATAGCGATTCAAATAACGGTGGGTTCACTGGCTTCATCATGCATGCATGACATGCATGGCATTTGACGTTACAACAGTACTGTACATGTTTTGCTTCCCGCAAATTACTGAGGCGGCCCTTGCTGCGCTCAGGCGAACCTTTACGGGACAGTGGGAAGATTACCCCGAAGACCAAGTGGCGTTCACAAGCGAAACCGAAACGATTCGCATCGTCTACAGCTCGTCTAATAGACCCAATTCACGAATGAAAGGATTTTCCGTGGTCTTGGACCCTACTGACGGAGGTGCGAAAGCTTCTGCAAAAAGTGTATGTCTCTCAAAGGGTAGTACAATCCCATGCCTGACTTCAAATGTAGTGTATTCAGCCTCTGTTGGCATTCTGCATTAGCTACCTACTCCTCAAAGCTTTGTTTGAAGCTTAAAAAGTACGTACGTACAATGTAGGTATCTAATTACCTCGGTTTGGTTAGGTTCGGTTTTATTTAGCCAATCCCAACACATTCCAAGGGACAAATTGCTTTCCCCAAATTGGGAACCGTACATCTTCCAATTGTGCTCCGGGTGCACTATGCTTTCAACGTGTTCATACACTGAGACACCATTGGAGGGGTCCACTAATACATGGATGATTTACGGTAGTTTTTAGCTAGCGTACTTTTGCAGAGTGCGACTGCCGTTTCTTCCCTCCACTTCTACCCCTGAAGGCTCGTGGGGCCCCTTTGGTCATCTCGAGTCTCCACTACCCGCGGCCCTACTGCGCCAAGCTCGACTGCCGCATGATCGTGGAGGCGGACCGCAGTGACGCGCTCGTCCAGATGACGATGCTCGACTTCGAGCTCGAGGCCAACGACACGCTGCGCGTCCGCCACGGGGATCGCGAAGACTACCTGGGCATGCACTTCGCCCACGCAAGCGACGAAGGCTATCGGTATGACGTCCACTTTTTCAGTGCCCTGGGGCGCTATTGGTGGGGTCCACTATTGGTGCTATTGGTGAAGGGATCTGCCACTACAATTTCACCCTCAAATTTTTTTGTTGAGCAAATTTTGCGGTCAAAATTTTCGCAGTTTTCAGCTACTAGAGGCGCGCGCGGCCTTCGGCCGCCATGTATACATTAAGGCACGAAGCAATTGATTTTGCATATGACGTCGACGTGATCATAATGTGCAAGGATATGCGTAGCTTTGCCTTTTGCTTGTGTGGGCGAGTGTTCTTTAGGAGGACAGTTGTCAGCATTGAGGGACCCAAACTCCATGCTCCCCCTTTGTCCATGAGGGCGTGCACCCCGTTGACAGAAACTGGCCCAAATTCTGAGTTCCTCTTTTTATCGTGAGGCCGAGGGCGTGCACTCCATTGACAGAAATTGGCCCAAATTCTGTGCTCCTCTGTGCGTGCGTGCGTGCGTGCGTGAGTGCGTGAGTGCGAAAACGCGTGCGCGCCTGCACGCGTGTGCGTGCGTGTGCGTCGTGCGTGCGTGCCTGCACGCGTATGCGTGCGTGCATGCGTGCGTGCGTGCGTGCGTGCGTGCGTGCGTGCGTGCGTGCACATGCGTGCGTGCGTGCGTGCCTGCGGGTGCGTGCGTGCGTGTGCGTGTGCGTGCGTGTGTGCGTGCGTGCGTGCGGGTGCGTGCGTGCACGTGCGTGCACGTGCGTGCACGTGCGTGCATGCGTGTACTTGCACGTGCGTGTACTCCAGTGCGTGCGTGCGTGCTTGCATGCATGTGCGTGCGTGCGTGTGTGTGTGCGTGCGTGCGCGCGTGCGTGCGTGCGTGCGTGCGTGCCTGCACGCGTGTGCGTGCGTGCATGCTTGCGTGCGTGCGTGTGCGTGCGTGCGCGCGTGCGTGCGTGAGTGCGTGCGTGCGTGCGTGCGTGCGTGCGTGCGTGCGTGCGTGCGTGCGTGCGCGTGCGTGCACGTGCGTGCGTGCGTGTGTGTGTGCGTGCGTGCGTGCACGCATTCTGAAAGTTTCCCAATTAGGTGCGTGCGTGCGTGCGTGCGTGCGTGCGTGCGTGCGTGCGTGCGTGCGTGCGTGCGTGCGTGCGTGCGTGCGTGCGTGCGTGCGTGCGTGCGTGCGTGCGTGCGTGCGTGCGCGCGTTCTGGAAGTTTCCCAATTAGGTGCGTGCGTGCGTGCGTGCGTGCCTGCACGCGTTCTGGAAGTTTCCCAATTATAGGCAAGCTACAATGTACAGTAATGTACAATGTACAATGTACCACAACTACAGTACGCATTTGCATACTCGTGCATAAGCACGCGCAAATGACTCGTGACGTCGAGGCGAGTCATTTGATATGCAATTCATCCATGTGCAATTCGTTTGGTAGTGCTAATCTGTGCTGCGAACTTTGAAAATGCGCCATAACTACGGTTAGAATTTGCATATCAAAAATCGACCTTGCCCGTGACCATCTCGGGCTCGCGAGCATTCGATCGAGCCATCGCGCGTCCACGTACGTCAAGCGGTTCGCGAGTTTACCTGTAACAGACAAACACGTACACGCGGCGCATCTATCTATATTACTAAAGCACAATGTTTGTTTGTTTGTTTGTTTGTTTGTCTGCAACGCTGCCCAGAGAGTTGTGCTGGACGGATTGAGCTGAAATTTTGTGTGTAGATTGCTTGCAACATTTCACCGTCAAAATAAGAGTGGCACCGCTGAAGCTACCGTAATCCGCGAGATATGCAAATTGCGCGTACGTGTTTGATCGAATTTGAGAATTCAGTGTCAAATCTGCTTGGGATATATGTAATCGACCATGCTGATCACGAATATCACATCCGTTTTCCAATGCGATACCGTAAGCACGAGATACGACGCATTGAATATGCAAATTGCGTTTGATTGAATTTGAGAATTCAGTGTCAAATCTGCTTGGGATATATGTAATCGACCGTGGTGATCACGAATCTCACATCCGCCTTCCAGTTCGACACCGTAATCCCGAGATATAGCATTATCTTTTTCTACAGTAGTACGTATGACTGTTTGTGGGTTCTGTCTGCAGCACATAGAGTTCTGCTGGATGGATTGAGCGGAAATTTTGTATGAAGCTTGCTTGGCACATTTTACCAGCAAAATAAGAGTGGCACTACTGAAGCTATCGTAATCCATGCGTTATGCAAATATAAATAAATTATATGATAATACAGCACATTTTATGCGCGCTTCTGACTTATCAGAAGTGTTTAGAAAACTGTTCCATATAGATCAATGGTGTAGTGGTTATGATGTCCGTTCCTTTCCTGGAGGTCCTGGGATCAAACCTCTGCCATAAAAATACCTGTAAATTTTTTGTTTATAACTTTTTTGTTTTGCACGTGTTTATGCCATAAAAACTTTGAACTTTTTATTATTTTTTACTTTGTTTTACAGGTGTTAATGCTATAAAAACTTGTATTACACGCTCATGGACACGCACACGCACATGGACACGGACACGCGCGCGCGCGCGCGCACGCACGCACGCACGCACGCACGCATGCGCGCACGCTCGCACGCACACGCATGCACATGGACATGGACACGTGCATGCACGCACGCGCACGCTCGATCGCACGCACGCACCCATACACGCACACACACACGGACGCACCCACGCACGCACGCGCACTCATGCACGCACGGACTCGCGAGTGGGCGCACGCACGCATGCGCGTGTATGTGTTAGCGTTTTAGCGGTGCGTTGGTTTAGTTTTTCTTGGCGTTGAGCACTGATCGTCGACGCATTAAACGCAATAAATGAAATATTGTGGTGCGTTTTGCCCGGTCCAATGGCCCAATGAACTTGGATTTCCCCGATAAAGAAAACGGCTGAAACATTTGTGACATGTGGGTTGCCATCGCAGTTAGGGATGTGTAGGCACACATACTGTACTGGCTCCATTTGTCATTCCCCTTTTCGCATTTCACCCAATGATGAACTACAATGTTTGCATAGTGCAATGCACCATCTTACATCTTGTGCGTGCGTGCGTGCGTGCGTGCGTGCGTGCGTGCGTGCGTGCGTGCGTGCAAGATCATGGGGTCCTTCCTGTCTGTCTCACAACCAAGTGGCATTCAGTCATGCGGCATATGTGAATGCAGTGTGTGTAGGTCCTAATAATTGCCACTGCACCTTTCTATGCACGCGAACACAAAAAATGCCAAATATGTGACGTGTTGCTGCGTTTGGTTCAGTTTTTATACACGGTTTGTTCAAACTGAAGTTGATCAGCTGCAAAGCATAAGTGGCTTGAGGCGTGACTTAATTAATACCCCTCTTTTTTCAAATTGGACTTTAACAAAATAGCGTCACATATTCACCTTTTTTTTGCAGCCACCTGCAAATTTTTCCTTAATGAAATATTGTGGTGCGTTTTGCCCGGTCCAATGGCCCAATGAACTTGGATTTCCCCGATAAAGAAAACGGCTGAAAACAATTGATGCGTGCGTCTGCGTCCGCTGCTGCGTCCGATGAAAACTTTCTTAATTTTAGGCTTTGCTTAGGCTTAGTCCAGACTTTGCTTAGGCTTATGCTTTGGCTTTGACTTGGCTTAGGCACATGCTTCGCTTAGGCTTAGGCTTCACTTAGGTTTCGGACGCTGCGGACGCGGACGCAAAACAATTGTGCTTTGCCAAAAAAATAAACCACGTAAGGAAGACACAAGCCGAAGCCCGCCGAAAACCGCCCGCCCACGGCGCGCTGGAATGGAATCGGAAGCGTCGGACCGCGATCCTAGCTTAGACCAGGTCCAAAGGCCTTGCGCCTGCAGATCAAGGTGCATGAACATATGTGAGCAACCATGCAGATTACAAAAAAGCCAATTATTATTAGCTGACTCTGAAGGGCTGATTAAAACAATTAGCCCACTGCCTATATGGGATTTATGGTGTGTCTGCTCAAGATGGTATAGTGCCTAATTTTTACTATTGAATGTAATGACTGGAGATGTAATGACGCAAGAATAAAGCGTTACAACAAAAAAGGTGAAATGTTTTTCTGTATTGCAGATGGACGGTCAGATGGAAATTTCGTAATTTCAAAATATGGTACTCGCTAATTTACTTGATCGTTTTAGGCATTTCAGCTTCACCCAGTGGAAGTGTTGTTCATTTAGCCGTCACTGTTCCTTTCATTGCAGAAGTGCATTGGTTGCATTGGTTGACTTCCTTTGGCTTTTGCTGCAAGCACTTTACAGATTCGTCATTGTTGTTTTTAAACTGAGCATTCACAGCGTGGTTTTATGACACATTGTATTGATGATGAGTCACTACTGAGGACATGAAAATATTGATACTGAATCACTTCTGAGCACCTTTTTGATGATGAATGACAAACGACAGAAGAGATGAAAGGTTTCTCAGATATAGCAACAATCTCTGCCTATTCTCACCCCCAAACCCCATTGGTCATTGAGCTACTCGACCTTTGGGGGCCTCTGGGCGATAAACTATATTCGGGCTCTCCCATTCTCTCCAGCCCCCCTCCCCCCCCCCTTGCATCGGTTCATGGTCTTCTTTGTGTGCGCGTTTTGGGCATGTTTTGGATTGTTCGTGTTGGGTTGCGACAGCAAAACGTTTTTGAACATACAGCACATACAAACAGACACGCCAAAAGCCTATGCTCTCTCCCCCTGCCACATAGCATCACCACAGAAAATAAAACAAAACTTCTGCAAACGAGTCTCAGCGCATGTCTCCAATTTACATCGTGGCTGTGTTGATATGAAATTTATTTAAAACAGAGTGGGTGTTACAAGCAATTCTGTAGTATTCATGCAAATGCGTTGGTTGACATGCATTGGCTTTGGTTGACCTGCATTCCAACACTTTGCAGTTTCATCATTGCAGTGATTTATCATTGTACAACTGAGTATTCTCAACATTATTTTATTTCATGAGACAAATTGATGTCGAACCACTTTGGAGCACTTTGCAAGCAGGAGTCCTGAGTTCAAAGCGGCTAGTATTACTAAAGCACAATGTTTGTCTGTCTGTCTGTCTGTCTGTCTGCAACGCAGCGCAGAGAGTTGTGCTGAACGGATTTAGCTGAAATTTTGTGTGCAGATTGCTTGGCACATTTCACCGTCAAAATAAGAGTGGCCCTTCTGAAACTACCGTAATCCGTGAGTTATGCAAATTTTGAATACGTGTTTGATCGAATTTGAGAATTCAGTGTCAATTCTGCTTGGGGCATATGTAATCGACCGTGCTGATTACGAATATCACATCCGTTTTCCAGTGCGATATCGTAATCGCGAGATACGACGCATTGAACATGCAAATTGCGTCTGATCGAATTTGAGAATTCAGTGTTAAATCTGCTGGGGATATATGTAATCGACCGTGGTGATCACGAATATCACATCCGTTTTCTAACGCGCTACCGTAATCACGAGATATAGCATTATCCTTTTCTACAGTAGTATGACTGTTTGTGGGTTCTGTCTGCAATGCAGCACAGAGTTCTGCTGGATGGATTGAGCTTGAGCAGAAATTTTGTATGAAGCTTGCTTGGCACATTTTGCCATCAAAATAAGAGTGGCACTACTGTAGAGCGGAACGATATGATGGATGGATTGATGCGTCCGCGTCCGTCGCAGCGTTCGATGAAAACTTTCTTAATTTTAGGCTTTGCTAAGGCTTAGTCCAGACTTTGCTTAGGCTTATGCTTGGGCTTTGATTTGGCTTAGGCTTATGCTTCGCTTAGGCTTAGGTTTCGCTTAGTTTTTGGGCGCAGCAGACGCGGACGAAACAATTGTGTTTTGGCAAAAAAACGACGTAAGGAAGACTCAAGCCCAAGCCCGCCGAAAAACGCCCGCCCACGGCGCGCCGGAAGAGAATCGGAAGCGTCGGACAGCGATCCTAGCTTAGAGGAGGTCCAAAGGCCTTGCACAAGCAGGCAGGATGAGAGCGCCACTTTGGCAAGTCGCTCAAAGAGGAAGAGAGGCCATTCACAAATTTCGACGAGTTCTACAGAGCGGTCAAGGAGCTTCAGAAGAAATGTATTATTTAGTTTTGCAATGGCGCTCAAATGTTGAGCGGTTCAATTATTTATAGCAGCCTACCGCGCAGTGGGCGGCGCATGCATAAGCCGATCGGAAAGCTGCAGCACTGCGCCTGCAGATCACGATGCATGAACATATGTGAGCAACCATGCAGATTACAAAAATAGCCAATTATTATTAGCTGGCTCTGAAGGGATTAAAACAATTAGCCTGCCGCCACTAAATATGGGATTTATGGTGTTTGCTAAGGATGGTATAGTGCCAAATTTTTACTATCGAATGTAATGACTGGAGATGTAATGACGCATTAATAAACCGTTACAACAAATAAAAGGTAAACTGTTTTCCTGTATTGCAGAAGTGCATTGGTTGCATTGGTTGACTTCCTTTGGCTTTTGCTGTAGCACTTTACAGATTCGTCATTGTTGCTTTTCAACTGAGCATTTGCAGCATGATTTTATGACACATTGTATTGATGATGAGTCAACACAGAGGACATGAAAATATTGATATTGAACCACTTTGGAGCACTTTGCAAGCAGGAGTCCTGAGTTGAAGCGGCTAGTTTGTAAATATAGACTAGAGGCGCGCGCGGCCTTCGGCCGCCATGTAAACATTAAGGCACAAAGCAATTGATTTTGCATATGACGTCGACGTGATCATAATGCGCAAGGATGTGCGTAGCTTTGTCTTTTGCTTGGGTGGGCGAGTGTTCCTTAGGACAGTTGTCAGCATTGAGGGACCCAAACTCCATGCTCCCCCTTTGTCCAGGGGGGCCTGCACCCCGTTGACAGAAATTAGCCCAAATTTTGAGTTTCTCTGTTGTCTGTTGATCGTGAATGCGTGCACCCCGTTGACAGAAATTAGCCCAAATTTTGAGTTCCTCTGTTGTCTGTTGATCGTGAATGCGTGCACCCCGTTGACAGAAACGGGCAAAAATTCTGAGTTCCTCTTTTCATCGTGAGGGCGTGCACCCCATTGACAGAAATTGGCCCAAATTTTGTGCTCCTCTGTGCGTACGTACGTGCGTGCGTGCGTGCGTGTGTGTGCGTGTGTGTATGTGCGTGTGCGTGCGTGCGTGCGTGCGGGCCTGCGTGTACGTACGTGCGTACGTGCGTCCGTGTGTGCGTGCGTGTACGTGCGTGCGTGCGTGCGTGCGTGCGTGCATGTGCGTGCGTGCGTGTCGGTGCGTGCGCATGCCAGTGCGTGCGTGTGTGTATGTGCGCGTGCGTGCGTGCGTGCGTGCGTGCACGTGCGTGTGTGTATGTGCGCGTGCGTGCGTGCGTGCACGTGCGTCTGTGTATGTGCGCGTGCGTGCGTGTACGTGCGTGCGTGCGTGCGTGCGTGCGTGCGTGCACTCCTGTGCATGCGTGCGAGCATGCATGCAAGTGCGTGCACCCCCGTGCGAGCGTGCGTGCACGTGCGTGCCTGCGGTGCATGGGTGCACGTGCGTGCACTCCCGTTCGTGCGTGCGTGCGTGCGTGCGTGCGTGTACGTGCGTACGTGCGTTCATGCGTGCGTGCGTGCACTCCCGTCCGTGCGTGCGTGCGTGCAAGTGCGCGCACTCCCGTGCGTGCATGCGTGCACGTGCGTGCATGCGGTGTATGGGGGCACGTGCGTGCACTCCCGTGCGTGCGTGCGTGCGTGCGTGCGTGCGTGCGTGCGTGCGTGCGTGCGTGAGTGCGTGCGTGCGTGCACGTGCGTGCGTGCGTGCACGTGCGTGCGTGCGTGCACGTGCGTGCGTGCACGTGCGTGCGTGCGGGCATGTGCGTGCACGTGCGTGCCTGCACGCGTGCACGTGCGTGTGTGCGTTTGTGCGTGCGTGCGTGGACTCCCGTGCGTGCGTGGGTGCGTGCGTGCATGCGTGTGCTTGCACGTGCGTGTACTCCCATGCGTGCGTGCGTGCGTGCGTGCGTGCCTGCACGCGTGCACTTGTGTGCGTGCGTTCGAGCGTGCGTGCGTGCTTTCGTGCGTGCTTTCGTGCGTGCACGTGCGTGCACGTGCGTGCACGTGCGTGCTCGTGCGTTCGTGCGTGCGTGCGTGCACGTGCGTGCGTGCGTGCGTGCGTTCGTTCGTGCGTGCTTGCGTGCACGTGCGTGCCCGTGCGTGCACGTGCGTGCACTCCCGTGTGTTCGTGCGTGCGTGTGTGCGTGCGTACGCGCATTCGTGCGTGCGTGCGTGCCTGCACGCGTTCTGGAAGTTTCCCAATTCGGCAAGCTACAATGTACAGTACAATGTACAATGTACCACAACTACAGTACGCATTTGCATAATCGTGAATAAGCATGCGCAAATGACTTGTGACGTTCAGGTGAGTCATTTGATAGGCAATTCATCCACGTGCAATTCGTTTGGTAGTGTTAATCTGTGCTGCAACATTTGAAAATGCGCCATAACTACGGTATGAATTTGCATATCAAAAATCGACCTTGCCCATGACCATCTCGGGGTCACGAGGATTCGATCGAGCCATCGCGCGTCCACGTACGTCAAGCCGTTCGCGAGTTTACTCGAAACAAACATACATACAAACAAACAAACAAACAAACCCGTGCGCGCGGCGCATTTGTAAGTATAGAAGATTCATCCATGTGCAATTCGTTTGGTAGTGTTAATGTGTGCTGCAACATTTGAAAATGCGCCATAACTACGGTACGAATTTGCATATCAAAAATCGACCTTGCCCATGACCATCTCGGGGTCGCGAGGATTCTATCGAGCCATCGCGCGTGCATGTACGTCGAGCGGTTCACGAGTTTACTCGAAACAAACATACATACAAACAAACAAACAAACCCGTGCGCGCGGCGCATTTGTAAGTAGATTATTAATGCGTGTAGCTGTGCATGCAGCCCATATAAGGTGCATATCCTACCAAATCCCTCACCCTTCCACCTAGGGCAGCATTGGAGAGGGGGGACTTGTTGTTTCAACCTTCAGCTACGCGGGGTGTGCGGAAAATTCCATTCGTTCAGCGTCCGCGATGGAGCGCCCTGGAAGTTCACATTCAACAGCAATCTGGCCATGTTCACCTTCCACTCGGACGCGACGCTCCAGATGAAAGGATTCCGCTTCTCCTTGGCGACCATTCGGAGGGACGCAAGTACGCTCTCGGGCCCACCGCACCCTGAACTTTGCACCACTGCCATAAAGAGCACGACAGTGGAGGACGAAATGGGGGGGTGCGCAAGGAGGGAATGGGCAAGCAAATACCAGGGCTCCGGGTCAACATACCTATGTATACATAGATGGTTGCATTGGGGTTGGCAACTTGGCGTGTTGGAAGGGTCTGCAGCACTTGATGCATAAGGTTTCCAATGATCACAGGCTGCCCCTGTCCCGCCGACGCCATTCACGAACGGTCGGGCGTGGTGGACATGCGCTTCGGCACGGCCAACGGCTGCGGCTATCGCGACTGCTTCTTCAGCATCGTCTCGCCTCTACTCACGACTCAGGAGAAGAGACGCTCGTGAGAGATTGCTGCGACTGAGATGTAAAATGCATGCATACCGTAAATCCTCCAATAGAAGCCCCCCCTCCAATAGTGCCTCCCCCTACAATAGTGCCCCCGGGTATGGCAAGGTTGAAATAATAGAGCCCCCCCTCCAATAGTGCCCCCGGGGGTAAGGGGTATGTTGTGCCATGTGCCTTTTATGGGCAAAAATATAGTGGTAGGTACATTTACATCGTGTATACACACTACTGCTAACCAATAATAGTACGTTTCAGCAACTATTAACGGTAAATCAACCATTAAATGTGGCAAAAGTGATCAAAATCACCAAAAAAATCGGCAATTTTGACAGCGAAACTAGCATTACCATTCAAAATTTTGGGTTGAAATAATAGAACCCCCCCCCCCTCCAATAGTGCCCCCCCCTCCAGTAGTGCCCCCGGGTAAGGAGAGGTTGAAAAAATAGTGCCCCGGGGGCACTATTGGAGGATTTACGGTAATAAATTCTCCAATAGTGCCCCCTCTCCAAGAGTGGGTCCCATTCAATAGTGCCTTTGCGTACGGAGCGCTTGGAAGAATTGTGCTCTCGAGTGGACCATTGGAGGAGAAAGACATCACAATTTTAGAATCCACGAACCGGAACTAGTGTTTTCCGATCAGCTCAACCAACCTTCTACCAAGAAATCGCTCCACTACTTTCAGCAATGGGGCAACGAAAGAGTTGAACGGTTTGTCGTGCTGACTCAGCAGGCGCTGCATCAGGGGCAGCGGATGGCGTAGTGGGTGGTAGAGAGTCGGCTTCTGGGCTTCGATTCTTGATGGATCCACTAAAACGAGTCTTTCTCTATCCATAGATTTTCTCGTGCTGTCCCTGTCCAAGACTACAGATAGCGTTCTTCCGAATGTTTTTGGCTAATTATGCCGCTCTAGACAGAAAGGCGTCATGGAGCTGGCCCATCTGCTATATATGGGCCATTGTGGGCCATTTGGCGGCCTCCTACACTTTGCCCCTAATCCAACAACAGGTGTTGTAAAACCATTTCGCATTGCTCAATCATGGATAACCATTCCAGTCATTGCTTTTGCATTTCGCTGCACGAAATATGCGAACCCTCTGTAGTTCGCTGCTACTGCTACAGTTTTTGTCCATGACACAAAGTATGCACGTACCTAGCAAGTAGCCACTGAGTGAATAGGCTCCATCTTGTCCACTACGGTAGCTAGCCAGGTAGGAGGAAATGGAACTATTAATGCAACAACATCATTGCTTGCACCCTCTATGTATGTAGCACAGTCGGATTGTAATTGGGTAAAAGATCTATTGAAAGATTGTCCGTGTTCAGACGGGTGAATCTTGATCGCAAAGTGGGCGTGCCGTCGGACACGTACATCGACGAGGCGGTGCGATTCCACTTCCACGACCAGCACTCGGAAGGGAGCCAAGCTGGGTCTCTGCTCTCTTACGAATGGAAGCTCTTTACGGAGGGTGCGTGTCTGTGGTTGCTGCGCTGTACAATGTATACAGTATACCGCAGGCATCGTAGGCGGGGCCAGAGATTGCTTACTGCAAGAGAGAGAAATACTGGCTGTTGCTGTAAATGTTGCCACTGCTTGCATCGTACTGCAAGTAGAGAACGGCTTGCTAGAACTCGCGTTGTACCCTTGACCCGTTGTAAAACTCGTAAACAACACAGTGCATGCAGAGTGCGACTGCGGCCCGCCAGTGTTGGAGGCGCGGCAGACAGTGCGGACCCTCAGCTCGCCCAACCATCCGCGGCCGTACTGCGGCTACGTCGACTGCAGTTGGACCATCACTGGACCCGCCAGCACTAACGAATTCCTGGTCGAAGTTAGAGGTGTATTTTAAAACCTCAAATGCTCCAAAATCCAATCTTTTCTGTACAATGTATTGCGTACTGTCCGCCCACAGAGACGCCTTGTTGAAGAACGACCCTACAGATTCAACCTCGCTATAGTCACCCCCAGCATGTGAAACAGCCGCTTGTTGTAGGTACTTGCACATGACACTACATACCCGAGCGAGTTCAATGTAACGTTTCACTCAAGAGTTCGACACGGAGAACTATGAGGGCAGTCCGGGCGGACAACTCTCCATCACGGACGACGATGGACAGCGACTCTTGTGGTCAGAGCAGAACAACTGCGCTTGTCGTCTTCACGTGCAAATGTCTGTGACCTACCTCATGTGTATATGTATGTTCGTTCTACAGGCTGTACGACAGAAGAGGTCGCGGAGCGGAATTACGCGCGCGCACGGGCCGGCTGCACGTGCACTTCAAGGCCGATGGCAACCTGCTCGACAAGCCCGGCTTCCTCCTCATCTACAAATACAAACCTTGATGGATTACATGTTGCGGGTTGCAGGTGCCTACGGTAGTAAATGGCGATCCATATCACGCTGGCTCGCGCTCGATTTGTTGCCTGGAACAAAAGCAAGCTTAGTGACTTTGTCTGCAGAAGCTACTATGGGAAAGCAAGTGTGGAACGTTGAAAATTACCGCTACATCAGGCCGTAGTACAAGTGTTCCCGTCAATTCAAATTACCGTAAGACCTATAATAAGCACCCCTAGACATATAATAAGACCTATAATAAGTACAAGTGTTCCCGTCAATTCAAATTACCGTAAGACCTATAATAAGCACCCCCCTACCTCATGATGATAAGCGCCCTCACCCTATGATAAGCGCCCTTCACAGAGGCCCGCCGAAATCGAAAGCGCTCCCTCTTCATTCCCCGGCGCTAATCGGTAATTCGGTTGAGTGATAAGCGATTGGCTTGAAATTCTAACTGTAGGCAGACGGCAACAAGTTTCGTTGTTTGATTCCTTTCTGAAATTTGTGCCTGCCGCACCATGGCGGTACCGCGGTACCACGCAAGAGGCCTAGCGGTGGACTCTTGCACGCACGGTTCTGCCGCGTTCGATTCTGTCAATGGATTGGCCGCCAACATAGATTACAGATGGAGTTCTTCCAAATGTCTCCAGCAGACAGGAAGGCGTCTTGGAGATGGATACCTATATGGGCCATTGACGGCCTCCTAACGTTGCCCCCTGATCCAACAACAAGTAGTGGCCCAGGAATACGGTTGTGTTGATAGGAACAGCGTCCCCTCAAAACGGTGCCGCGAGGCAAAATCGTCATTTACGCTACAACAACGCTTCATTCATGGATTCAACTAATCTTGGCGGCACACTGCAGAATTATCGGTATTGAGGGCGAAACCAATGCGGTAATCACGCATGCACTCGCGTCACCGCCACGACACCAAAAACTACGATACGCATGGTATGTTTAACGAACAGATCGATCGAGCGGGCGCACGGTAGGTATGTAGGCGCGCGAAGTACACAGTACACATCTATGTAGGCTACGTGCCAAACCTACTGTAGGTATACGTGAAACCAGATCAGACCGATTGAAGGGAGTTACATAAATGGCCCTTCGAGGGAGGGAGGGAGGGGAGGAATAGTCTACCGCCTACTGCCGTTTTCGCGGCATCGTTCGCATTCATAAGATTACCTAGTACTTGCATGACACTGCGTGGAATATGCGTAAACAGAGAGAATCGAAACACAAAACAAATAGCATGCGTTGGCGTACAGGCGAGGCATGTATAGACCTATAAAACTTGGCGGTTAGACGCAGTGCAACAATCAACAGCTGTATTCACTAGCAGTTGATGAGCAGGGCACCGATCAGGACAAAGACCATTCCAACCAATGGCTGCAGGCCCATTGGCGTTTGGGCGGCGTTTTCCGACGGTTTAGTCTTCTCGCCTCAAGAAACGCTGGCAGTTGACAGGCACACACACACCTCAAACTAACCTCCACTGGTGGTGACGCCCTTGCCAGCTGCCTTGCCACCTATAAATTATGACGACGAAAAACATTGGAGGATCAAAGCTACACACGCATCGTAATTTACATGCCACAGTAGCTGAGTTCACAACAAGCCCAAAAACGGAGAGGTAATACATAGATGCGACCGGGAGGACAGTTGGGGGTTGGGAATGGGATGACCCGAGCTTGTGTTGTGTTATACTAGCGCCACGCACGCACGCACGCACGCACGCACGCACGCACGCACGCACGCACGCACGCACGCACGCACGCACGCACGCACGCACGCACGCACGCACGCACGCACGCACGCACGCACGCACGCACGCACGCACGCACGCACGCACGCACGCACGCACCTGGAGAGGCCGTCACGGCCGCTCCTGAAGGAAGTTTGTCGGCGGTGTTGCAAAGGTCCGTTGTGCAGCTGACGCAGTTGGAGTCGAGCGGTGTGTCAGGACAGATGAGTTTCTTGGAGCGCTGGCAGACGCCTTCCTTGTCATCCTTGCTTGTAGAACAGTCGAAAATGTCATGCTTGACGGAATCTCAAGAGGTGCTTTAGCGGTCTAACTGGATGCCAACCGTTTTTTTTTCGACACGCACTCGGTCACACCGTCACACAAACACTTTCAGCACCTACAGTACAGTACCTTCAGAGTAGAGTATATAAAGGCTGTTTTTTTTAATTAACCGATTTGTTTCTTGAATAACTTTTGATTTCTTTATCGGATTTTTGTGAAATTTGGGCCATAGACGCAGAACGCTTTGGGATTTTGTCTAGAAGAAGAATCATGGAAATCGGATAGGATTTCAAAAAGTTATGACCCTTCAAAGTTGAAGTCCGAATTACCAGGCAGTGACTCAAAGTGTAGGTTGGTCCGATGCCAGAGAGCAATTCGCTCAACGCCAATCGAAAGAGTAGGTCGAGGGAGTTCTACACCACCTTTTTTACGTTTCTGTTCAAATTTTTTTATTCAGAGACGGACCTCCAAACACTTTCCAATGAGATTGAGCAAAAAGTGAATTTTCAGATTTTGGCCTGCCACTGCTGCGGCGTGAAAGCTGGCCCATCCGCATAATTTGATCAAACAACCTTCACGACATTCCCAACAGATGTATAGTGTCTCAGACTTTCATTACAGACGTTCAATAGAAATTTTCAGCGGAATGCTTTAGCAGTGCGCGATTTTTGCTCTGACTTTGAATTTCGCCACTGTTGTGATGCAAAATCCAAGGCGGCTCAAAATGGGCATCATTATCGTATAGCCCATGAATTTCGCACACATGCAGAAATTTTGCTGGAGATGGCCGTAGAAGACAGGCGTTTGACTGCAGTGTGCATGTATTGGGTTTAGGACTATTTGACGCGGACTTTTTGGCGCGTAACTTTTTGGCGCGGACTTTTTGGCGTGGACTATCTGGCGCATGGGACCTTTTGGCGCATGGGACTATTTGGCGCATGAGGATTTTAAGTTCAATGACTCCTGATGATAAAGAGCGGCTATGCGGTTATGAAAAATTGATAATGATGATAAATGATAAGTAAAGAGCGGCTGTCCACTCAGAGTAGTAATTGTTATTGTGGGCGATCAGATCGCCTCGGCGATATTGTGCCTAGATCATTATTGACTCGCAAATTCGTACTTCAAATTTGAAAGGTCATAACTTTTTGAAAGCTTATCCGATTTCGATGATTCCTCTTCTAGACCAAATCCCAAAGCGTTCTGCGTCTGTGGTCAAAATTTCGTCAAAATCCGATAAGGAAATCAAAAGTTATTCAAGAAACAAATCGGTTAATTAAAAAAAACACCCTTTAGTTGCGCATACTAGCGCCAAGGGAATAAATACACGGGCAGCTTGGCCTGACGTCACTCCGTCAGATCCGGATTTGGCCTAACGTCAGCCAGTGGTATTTTTGAGCCAGCGGACGACAGAAATCGGCATTCTATTGGAGGATTTATGGTAATAAACAAGAAAAGTCTGCCCTGACGTCGCGTGCCTCTAATTCACGGGGTGACACTATCCTGACGGGGTGACCTCAGGCCAAGCTAAATGCAATGTACCTATGTACCTGTATGCCCGAACGAGTTTGTGTTGTTGTAGAACTGAACTAATTAAAATTTTGAAGCAGTTCTTAGTCGAATCTGCAGCAGCAATTGCTTGTCTAACCCAAAGAAAACTACAGGTGCAAAAGAAATATCCAACTTTTCAAATGCGGTGCACTTTTTTAGCTCAAATACCATACAAATTTGAAAGTCACAAATCGTTGCTACGAGCTGAGGCGCAATTTTGCAACGTGTGTGTGTGTGTGTGTGTGTGTGTGTGTGTGTGTGTGTGTGTGTGTGTGTGTGTGTGTGTGTGTGTGTGTGTGTGTGTGTGTGTGTGTGTGTGTGTGTGTGTGTGTGTGTGTGTGTGTGTGTGTGTGTGTGTGTGTGTGTGTAATTATAGGGTGAGGGCTTATAAACTCTAAGTGGTGTTGGGAGGTTGTATGACTATAGGGGGCTAATGATATAAGGGGGGGGGGGCAAATATAGGGCTTATGCCACTGATACAAAGTGCCTGTAGAAGAAGCAAACGCTGGCCAGGAATGGTCCTTTCGCAATTTGAATTTCAGTCGGTGTTTAGAGTTCTTAGCAACAAGAGTTCTCCTCACGCACTCGAGTCGCATCGGAAGGAAAAGCAGATTTCGCCGTCTTCGCAATCCGTCTGCAGTATGGCCGTCTTTCCCCTCGACTGGTGACACTTGAGCGCGCTCGCGAGCGCCGCTGAAGGTGAAGAAGTATAGATGGACAGACCGCCTTAGGCACTTTGAAAAGTTTGACAAGTCAAAGATCGAACCAACAGTGCATGTACAAACATGACGGACATGACAGGACAGCACGTGTATCTATGTATGTATGTACATTGTATGTAGGTGCCAAAGTGTACTGACCACCCATGTTGAGAAGTCAAAGCAAGTTTCAAATCTCTAGTGACTGGTCGGATTGTTCCTATATACATATGTTAGTTCGCCTGCGCAATACGAAAACAAGTACCATAAGAATACCGTAAACCCGATGATAAACCCTCTAACGCAAACCACTTCCCTAAGGCCATCCCAAGATCGTCCATTCCAACCCAAAGCCCTATACCATCCCCTGGAAGGAGCGCTGGCAAGTGCCCGGGCGGTAATCGTACGTTTTAGGGTGACTCCTGTGGCTTTTATTTTAATGTTGCAACCAAATCGTCTTACAGCACACGCGTGAGCAGGCAATTGGTCAACGGAACGAGCAAAAAACCTCGTACCTCCCGCTACAAGCAGCATCAAAGCGCTAGTCCGCAAGCCCATCGCTTCTTCCCTCGGGTTCTTCGCAGGTTGCTCGGGGATTTCCAAGGCTCGTCCAACACTGACGCTCTCAAACGTCTTGTCTGCGAGCTACTGCGCGGCAAGTTCTTCGGCCGTCGTCCGCTAGGCAATTCGCGATATAGCGGCCTTAATCAACGCTCCTTCGGTCCAGCTTGGGCCGACGGCGCGCGCCGCCGCAGAAAAAGCGAGCGGCAGGAAGCGATTTGGAGAAGGTCGGAAAAGGTTGGCTCGAGCGACTGGCGGTCGAACGCCGACGCGCATTCCGGGGCGTCTGCTGGCCTATTGACTCGGCATACAGAATACATGCAGAATATAGCATACATACATACAGAATACATACCTGTATAGCATACAGAAAGCGCAGTACATGCCTTTCCATTCCCAAAAGTTGAGAAAGCAAATCACAAACAGCATCGTCGGTTCTGCGCCCCGAGAATGTGAAACGACCGAACAGGAACAGCAAAAAAGTCTTGGATAATGTCAAGCTTCGTTATTTGGGGGCACCATTCAAGGGGGCCAATATTGAAGAGGGGAGGGTATACGGTATGTGAAGTCAAATAACTACTTCCTACCCTGGGAACACCGCTGGAGTGGGCGCACAACACTTTCAGCTGCAGCCCGTGAGTGTTGGAGGCGCAGCAGACGGCGCAGACCAGCTCTCGCCCAACCATCCTTGACCCTACTGCGACTGTCCAGTATCATAGTGCGCTAATACGATTTTTTTGTACATACATACATAGTGGCAGAGATATGGCAGTGTTGATAGGACAGTGCCTCCTCCAATAGAGCCGCGAGGTCATACAGTCTTTTGTTCTACGACGCCTCAGTCTTGGATTCAACTGTGTAGTACAGTAATCTTGACCGCACACAGCAGGAATACCTATTGAGGGCGAAACAAAATACGGAAATCACGCACGCTGCGCCAGACTGCGTACGATAAGCATGGGCCTGGAAATCCCGGGCCTAATCGGCAAAAATCCGGCCCAGGCGCGCAAATTTCTATTGAATTTTTTCCCAAAACCGAGGCAGGCCGGCCCACCCCTGAAAAGTCATGGCCTGGCTCATGCTCATCTCTAGTGTATGTGTAGTGTATTTATGTTGAACGAACAGAATCGAGACAATCGAGCAAATGCAGCAGGCGCACGTAGAAAATGCAAGCGCACGCGAGGTACGGTACCTATAGGATGCGAACCATACCCATGTGTACGCAAATTCAGATCAAGGTAAAAGGCCCTTCGAGGGAGGGAGGGAGGGATGGGGGATAGTCCAGCAACGCACGCTCGCGAGGGTGCCGCTGCCATTGCGCGCATTTGAAAGATTACCTACATACGTATGTATACAGTAGGCAGGCACTGCGTGGAATATGCGTTAAACCAACAGAATCGAAACAGAAGCAAGTATAGAATGCGTTGGCGTTGGCGAGGTACAGACCTACATAGGCGTTAGACGGTAGACGCAGCGCCGTCTTCACTAGTAGTTGATGAGCAAGCCCTCCATCAGGGCAAAGAGCGTTCCAATCAATGACTGCAGTCCCATTGGCGTTCGGGCGGAGTTTTCCGACGGTTCGGTCTTCTCGCCTCAAGAAACGCTGGGAGTAGACAGGCACACACACCTCAAACTAACCTCCACTGGTGGTGACGCCCTTGTCAGCTGCCTTGCCACCTATAAAGTATAACGGCAAAAAAAATATTGGAGGATCAAAGTTACATACGCATCGTAATTTACATGCCCGTAATTTACATTACAGCGTAATTTACACTTCAAACAAACCTCCAATTATGGTGACGCCCTTGTCAGCTTCCTGGCGGCTGTCATAAATCATACCTGCAAAGCCGGAAAGTATTGGAGGATTGAAGCTACGCAGCGTAATTTACATGCTGCAGTAGCTGACGTCACAACGTGCCCACTAATGGAAAAGAGGTACGTGTATACAGGTGGGGTCGGGAGGATGATTGGAGGTTGGGAACGCCCGACACGATGTGGTATATGTATACTGGTAGTGTTAGGCAACGCACGCACGCCGCACGCACGCACGCACGCACGCACGCACGCACGGACGCACGCACGCACGGACGCACGGACGCACGGACGCACGCACGCACGCACGCACGCACGCACGCACGCACGCACGCACGCACGCACGCACGCACGCACGCACGCACGCACGCACGCACGCACGCACGCACGCACGCCGCACGCACGCACGCACGCACGCACGCGCGCATGCAGGCACGCACGCACCCACGCAGGCACGCACGCACGCACCTAGAACGGGCGATCGTGGGGGAAGTGCGTCGTCGGCCTTGTCGCAAATGCCGTTGGCACAGACGACGCAGTTGGGGTCGAGCGGTGTGTCAGGACAGTAGAGTTCCTTGGCGTGCTGGCAAAGACTCGTCTCGTTTGTAGAACAGCCCATATAGTCCTTCGTGACGGAATCTCAAGAGGTGCTTTGGCTGTGAAATCGGATGCCAACGCGTCAACACGCACACGGTCAGACAAACACATTCAGCAGCTGCACCTACGGAGTAGAGAATGTACAGTGAATGCGTTGTGCAAACTTTGTTCTGTTTGTCTACGGTATTTTTATCTTTGGAAAAAGTTCTCAGTCGAATAGGCAATAGTAATTGCGATGTCCAACCCAAAGAAAAGGTCATACCGTAAATCCTCCAATAGTGCCCCGGGGCACTATTCTTTCAACCTCTCCTTACCCGGGGGCACTATTGGAGAGTGGGGCACTATTGGAGAGGGGGGGCACTATTGAAGGGGGTCTTCTATACTTTCAACTTAAACATTTTGAATGGTAATGCAAAATCTCGCTGTCAAAACTGCCGATTTTTCTGTGATTTTCACAACGTTTCCCACAT
The DNA here is from genome assembly GCA_030248085.1 of Paralinhomoeus sp. GSCO2_6. Lineage (NCBI taxonomy): Eukaryota > Metazoa > Nematoda > Chromadorea > Monhysterida > Linhomoeidae > Paralinhomoeus > Paralinhomoeus sp. GSCO2_6. The sequence continues at coordinate 73,204 of JASAMY010003371.1, forward strand.
TTAATGGTTGATTTACCATTAATAGTTGCTAAAACGTCTATTATTGGTTAGTAGTACTGTGTATACACGATATAAATGTACCTACCACTTTATTTTTGCCCATAAAAGGCACATGGCATAGGACCGGGGGCACTATTGGAGGGGGGCTCTATACTTTCAACCTTGCCGTACCCGGGGGCACTATTGGAGGGGGGCTCTATACTTTCAACCTTGCCGTACCCGGGGGCACTATTGGAGGGGGAGGCACTATTGGAGGGGGGCTTCTATTGGAGGATTTACGGTATACATGTGCAAAGCACAGACGTAGGCAGTGTCTGCTCTCAAAAGTTTTGGAAGTAGGTTAGAAGATGCAGCTGGGTTCCTCCCCTCTTTTATAAAAAAAAACGATTAATGCACAGCACCGCCGATCGCTGTCAATGTTTACGTAACATGCCTTTCGAGTGTGAAGAACCGGTCAAGTGTTTGCCTGCAGTGTACTTTTTGAGTCGAAGCACCTTTCAAATTTTGAAAGTCAAAAATTGCTCTTGCGACACCAGTTTCTTTTGTTGTTGAAAATTTTCAGAAATTGCCGCTTTTTTGCTTGGCAGAAGCCGTTTTGATATAGAACAAAACCTGGCTACTATGCCACACTGGCACAAAGTGCGGTAAAAGAGGCAAACGTGGGCAATGGTTTTCCTTAGGAACACGCGTTCCAACGCACTCGAGGCACATCGGAAGAAGCTGCAGACTTGGCCCTCATTGCACTCCTGCGTCGCCACCGTAAGCCTCCTCCCCACGAACGTCTTTGTCGTCCACGTGGACGTATTTGTCGTCCACGTACACGCGAGCGCCGCTGAAATTCGTGGACAATAGCAGTATACTGTACGTGGACAGCGTAATATGGCTTAGTGGCAGAGAATCGGGCTCTTGCTCTAGCCTCAGAATCGGTTCTGGGTTCGACTCTTGATGGGCCATTCTATAAAGCGAATATTTCCTTGTCGATGGATTTTGTCGTGCTGTCGCTGCCCAAGATTACGGATGGCGTTATTCGGGTGTCTTTGGCTAATTATGTGGCTCTAGACAGAAAGGCGTCATGGAGATGGGTATGCTACATAATATACCTACAGGTACATCCATACATATATGTATGGGCCATTGACCCTCCTAGCGTTGCCCCTAATCCAACAACAACAACAACAACAGTACTGTACGTTTAAAAAATTTTCCACGTCCCTAGTCTAGATGTATGCATGGGCGCGCATGTGTATGTGTATGTACATAATACCTGTTTACGTGAGTGTGTGTAAGAGCGTGTAAGAGTGTGTGTAGTTTACGGTATATATGGATAGTGCTAGTGCGCCTATGACGTTTATTAATTGTCCTAGTATTTATTGATTGGCATACTGGGGTAAGGCTGATTCTAAGATGAAAAAAGCTTGGTGCCCTTAGAAATGTCCCCATATCCTTGCCTCAAACCAACCTCCAGTGGTGGTGACGCCCTTGTCAGCTTCCTGGCCGAAGTGAGGAATTATAACTGCAAGTAATGCAAGCCGGAAACTATTGGAGGATCGAAGCTGCGCAGCATAATTTACGTGCTGCAGTAGCTGACGTCACAACATGCCCACTAACGGAGAGGAGGTACGAGACGTGTTACAGGTGTGGTCGGGGGACGGTTGTAAGTTGGGAATGGGATGGCCCAACTTCTACCCTACTTGTGGTTAGTACCGCTAGGTGACGCACGCACGCACGCACGCACGCACGCACGCACGCACGCACGCACGCACGCACGCACGCACGCACGCACGCACGCACGCACGCACGCACGCACGCACGCACGCACGCACGCACGCACGCACGCACGCACGCACGCACGCACGCACGCACGCACGCACGCACGCACGCACGCACGCACGCACGCACGCACGCACGCACGCACGCAGGCATGCACGCACGCACGCACGTGCGCGCGCGCGCACGCACCTGGAACGTCCGATCGTGCGGGAAGTCCTTCGTCGGCCTTGTCGCAAATTCCCTTCTCACAGACGACGCAGTTGGGGTCGAGCGGCGTGTCAGGACAGTGGCTTTCCTTGACGTGCTGGCAAAGACTCGTCTCGTTCTTAGAACAGCCCATATAGTCGTTCGTGACGAAATCTCAAGATGGGCTTCAAGTGTGAAATCGTATGCCAACGCTTCAACACTCATACGGTCCAACAAACACAACACAAACACAGCAGCTGCAGTACCTATACCTGTACGAAGTAGAGTATACAGCTTATGCGTTTACAAATTTTGGTTTCGTTTGTCAACCATATTTTTATCTTATCTTTGGAAAAAGTTCGCAGTCGAATACGTTTCAGTCATACTCATTGCGATGTCCAAACCAAAGAAAAGGTACATAGATTAGGTACAATACTAGCGCGCTCGCGCGCGCCTTCGGTGCCCGCTCACACGCTAGGGTCTTCGCGACCCTAGCGGCCTCGGCGCTACTCGCCTTTTTTGTTACTTAAATTCACTTTTTAAAAATTTATTTCTCTCTCGTCTTGAGGGCTGCAGGTCTGAAACTCGGCACGTACACGAGGCTTGGGTAGGCCTACGCGACCCACCCGTTTACCCTCTCCCCAGGCTCCAGCCACCAGTAGCAATGGAAACCCCGCATATCTTCTCATAGGGAAGTACAGCAGGGCCACCGAGTGCAATTGCACGTCACCACCTACCGACTATTACCACAACACATATACCACCCTCCCACCATCCTTCCTTCCAGAGATCCAGGTGCGGACCCACACACACACATACAAACAGACACGGCGATTGGGTGGCCCACGCAAGTGTAGCGACTTCGATGGCTCGTACATAACTGCCGCGATGTGCAACCAAAATACCAGTTGAAATTTTTACACAAATCAGCCACATATATCGAATTTTACCGCTCGAATTTTCAACAACTTTTGCAGACAAAATCGCTGGTTCTGTATGCTGACGTGCTATCACTGCTTTCAATCTCTTTTCCAGCAGCACGCAC